>JBBPLL010000128.1:0-60419 GCA_038089755.1 Leccinellum rugosiceps | reverse complement strand
GTCCTTGCAGAAAGGGTGCGTCTCACGTCTCGTTCATCATCAGCTCGATGACACATTCAACGGTGTTTGTTTTGCAAAGATTCGTTCCCCTCCCTAAATCGGCCACCCCGGACAGGATCAGATCGAACGCAGAGTTATATGACTTTGTTCTCGATTCAGAGGACGTTGCACTTCTGGATGGCCTTGATGCTGAGAAAGCTGGGGCTATTAGTTGGAACCCGGTTGATGCGCCTTGAAAGAATAGAATGTTGAAACGTTTGAAACGGAGACAGTCGGGGTAGTCGGGGCGCACGAGCGAGCGTACATTATGGATCACGTTCATTGGCCACGTGTAGCATGGACAAAGATCACAATCGTGAATTCCACAGCTTGGAAATTATAAATACAATTTGATGATGGGATTCATCATGCAATGGTAAATGTATATCGTTTGACTGGTTCTCATGTCTTTTGATCTTGCCATGGCAATTCTTTGCGTAAATGTGATGTGGATTATAATTTTTGCTCGTGGGGAAGCAGACCGCGAGACAGTCCGACGGATAGTAACTTGACGTTGAAGCAGTTGAGTGAATTTGCGTCGTGCTATATTTGGAAGGATGGGCAAGATGTCCAGTTTCCGTTAACGCTGGCCGAAACTTGAAATATCCAGCAATCAAAAATTTGATGGTTGTTTGCGACTGTTCTTTGAGATATTATTCGAAATTCTTGGGCGCAAAGTTGATGATACACGTTCAGGGAGGCGCTGCCAAGTGTGGCTTGATCTTAGTGAAAACCCCCGGTGTGGTGTGATGTGATCTACTTCTTCTCCACCGACGGTTGACCCGGAGTGTCCGGTGGTAATAATCTATCGTCAACGTCGTTCGTTCGCTCGCTCGTAATTACAATGTTGGCAATGATCTGTTATCCCCGCCGAAACTTAGAAGTTGATGTGGCGGTGGATTTTGGTGAATTCTCTCGCCACTGACCAGTAACCACGACCATTTCCGCCGGGGACAAGAGCACCCGCTGCTTCCTTGACCAAGTTGAGCGTTTTTGAATTGCGTGAGCGAGCAGGCATGGACGGAACTACGGACCGAAGAATCGATGAATGTGGTTCGGGATTTCGGACCGAATGACCAGTGCTTTTCAGTGGCGGTGTAGTGTTTCAACTGTTCGGATATTGTACTCATCCTATCATTCGTGGCAATGGACCTCCTCTCTCATTTCGCATGTCTTGACGAGCTGATGCAGGTCATCTATCAAGGTTTCCATCGCT
Source organism: Leccinellum rugosiceps (assembly GCA_038089755.1). NCBI lineage: Eukaryota > Fungi > Basidiomycota > Agaricomycetes > Boletales > Boletaceae > Leccinellum > Leccinellum rugosiceps. The sequence continues at coordinate 59,164 of JBBPLL010000128.1, read as the reverse complement.
TCGTTGTTCTCTCCGCCGTCACCGAGTCAGCCTGCAACGTGTACGTCGGCCTGAAGGGGCCGGAAGGGAGGTGGTGGCGTGGATCGTGGTCAGAGAAAGACATTGCTCAGTTTGTCGTTCGTCCCGGCACTCCGTTTCCCGCTGTTTGATAGCCAACCTCCGACTCCTTGATCATGGATATGCACTGTCTTTCTCTCTCTCTTGCAGGGTTCTAACAGGAGCTCTCAAATCCTCGAAACCTTTGCTCACAATTTGTCCGAGGCATTCGTGAAAGGCGAGCTGTGCATAGGCGACTGGGCACCCGACCATGGATCCAAGATAAACGTGAACCTTTTCTGCTCTTCATCTCCCTCTTAACCAACCGTTTGTATGTCCCAGCTCACGTTGGGACCCGCGTTCAAGAAACCGGTTCATATCCCCTTGGTCGAATTGTCCGCCAAGGAGGCGGCGTCGCACGCGACGACCATCCTCAGTGCAGTATGCAAAATAGATTCATCGTCCGTCCTTTGAGCAATTTGATAACGATCAGTTCCCAAGATTGCACTGCAAGCACAGTCTCGCGGGTGTCGCCTGCACCCGCCTGCGTTCTCTGGCCAGACTGCTGGACCGTCTCGCGAACCAGGTGTGTCGTTCGGTCGAGTGTCACATCTCAGTCTGAAGTGTTCTTTGCATGAAAGTCGCACGCCCAAAGAGATCTTACGTTCCTGAATCAGAACCCGTAGCGCCGCTTCCAGCTGACGATGGAGCTGAGCCCGAATCCAACGCTGCTCGACGAAAGATCGCGTCATTGGAGGCAGAACTCGCACAAGTGAAGGCAAAAAAGGCAAAATCAAAGTCTCCTTCAGCCGAGCCACGTAAGTTCCCGACCAAGGTTACTCCGCCACTCCGATGCCGTATGCTGACCCTCACGTGTTGTGCGGTCTCTTTGGAAGCGGTGTCTTCCGTTCGTCGACCAAAGGGAGCGTCGTTGGCTAATCCGTATAAGAAAGCGCGAAAATATCAGGCGATGGAGTTTGCGAGCGACGATGACTAGCATATTGATCCACAGCTGCAGTCGGCGGAGAGTTTTCACGGTATGGTATCTGGTGATTGAACAGTGTATGATCCGTTGCGCTAGGGTCGTCGTCGATGTGAGCCGGCCGGTTCAACAACTGACTTCCGGTTAACCGAGGTAGTCTCTCCACAGGCCCATTCGAAAATAGGAATATTGCCTTTTTGTCTCATGGCCCGCCCGGATCTCGATATCTCAGTCGATGAATATCGTTGGAGAAGGATGGTAACGTCAAGCTCTGGTCTCTCGTATGGGAATGTAATCTCGTCAGGGTGGCAGCTGCCAGTGGAATGAAAGGCCGCTCAGTACTTCTAGTGAGCTGTCTGATTGGTCGAGGCACGCATGAGTGGATTCTTACAGCATGTGAGCTAAGACACCTTGGCCAAAGGTAGACTTCCCGACGCTTACTAGACTAACTCATAATTACCGTAGCATACTAATGCATAATACATGATAAGGTCACTTCCCCCGACGCTATGCATTGTCATATATTGGTCTGCTGGTGACTTATTGAAGTCTATTCAAATCTGCTCCGGGTCCTTGAGCCGAGACCGATACTTGCACCGAACTTATGATAGCTGAGTTATTGTGATGGATTCAACCGAATTTGGACATGTTGTTACGGGCTTTATAGTGTGGTAGCCATCAATTCAACTTTAGTACACGTTGTACAGAACTTCCGACTGTGTGTCATACTCCCGTGATTTTCTTTTTTTCATCCCCAATACCCTTGACCTGAAACCACGATGTCCTACATTCCCAATGCTTTACCTACCAATACCACCGCTAGCCCCATTAGTGTAGAGGTTATGTTTGCTCAGATTTTGGGTGCGGTGCAGAAGTCGGTGCGCTATTCCATTTTTTTGCTTGGTACAACTGAACCCCGTCTTCAACGATGCCGATCCATTAGCAAGCCGAAATATCTGAGCTTCGCCAAGAATGCACTGACCTGAGGCTCGCCAATGCGAGTCTCGAGAGGCAGGTCAGGGAGGGCATGAATGTACGTCGACAGCGTGCATTACTGAACTCGCTAAACTCGACGACGTGCTTTTGATAGAACCAAAACGGCGGGCGTAGGGGTTCCGGTTCCGTGACGCCCATCCTAGGGAGCCCTCAGCTCCGCGCCAAGTCTCCGTTTCTTTCACCTCGCGACATCCCTGCGCTTTCCGCAGTTGCCAGTGCTTCCACTTTCCTCGCTCCGTCCCCGCTCGGGGATAATGCGGTATCCGCCCTCCAATATGCACAACGTGACATTCCAGGATTCTACGTCGTCATCCCGGCAGGAGGGGCTGGCACCCGCCTCTGGCCCTTATCCCGCGAGGAACACCCCAAGTTCCTGCTTGACCTCACCCTCAAAGGGCGGTCTCTGATCCAAGCCACCTGGGACCGTCTGCTTCCCCTCACCTCACCAGTTCGCCTGACGGTCGTCGCCGGGCCTGGACACGTAAAGTCCATCCAGGAGCAACTCCCAGAACTCCTCTCGCACAACCTCTTTTGCGAGCCTGGACCGAAAGAATCAATGGGGGCCATCGGTCTTGCGGCGGCCGTTCTGGCCAAACGAGACCCGGACGCTATAATTGGTTCGTTCGCGGCGGACCACATGATTTCTGGTGACGATGCGTTCCTGTCTGCGATCGCGGAGGCGGTTGAGGTCGCCAAGACGGACTACCTTGTGACTATCGGTATTGCGCCTTCACACCCGTCGACCGGGTTCGGGTACATCCGTCTTGGGGACAAGCTGAACCTGAAGCAAGCGCCTAATGCGCGGCTCGTGTCGAGTTTCAAGGAGAAGCCGGACGCGCGGACGGCCGCTGCGTATATCGGCACGGGAAATTACCGATGGAACGCGGGCATGTTCGTGACGAAGGCGACGGTGCTGATGGACTTACTCAAGGACTACAAGCCGGACTTGTACGACGGGCTGCAGAAGATCGCGGAGGTGTGGGAGGACGAGGTGGCACGGGAGAAGACATTGGCCGAGGTCTGGCCTGGACTCGAGAAGATCGCGATCGATAATGCGGTCGCGGAGCCTGCGGCCGCGGAAGGCAAGGTGGCCGTCGTGCCTGCGACGTTTGGTAAGTTCCCGCCGTATGCGTGGCGTGGATCAAGTCTCATCTGATCGTCCCTGCTTTTCGTTTGTTATTGTGATCAGGTTGGGACGACGTCGGCGACTTTTCATCTCTCGCAGAACTCATTCCTGCAGACACCAATCAGCCTCGTATCCTTGGTGATAGTGGTTTGGGTATGTGGTCTCATTTGCCTTGTCGTACTGCAACGTTGATGTTTCTTTCCTTTCCCTCCTTGTGCAGTCCTCACCGAGCAAGCTGCGGGTGGCATTATCGTCCCCGGGTCGGGACGGCTGATCACCTGTCTAGGCGTAGACGATCTGGTCATCGTCGACATGCCAGACACGCTGCTGGTCACGACGCGCGCGCGCTCGCAGGAGGTGAAACGATTGGTGAAGAAGTGTCGCGAAGCTGGGTGGAAGGCGTTGCTCTGAGCCCTGACTCGGGCTTTGTCTTTCTTACTTTACCGGGGATGGTCGGATTTTAGCTTGATTTTTTTTTGTTCTTTTCTTGGTTTGTTTTTTTCTCCCTGTGACCCTTAACTCTTGGCTTAGCTTGACCCTTGGCCCAGCGTGGACCATGACTCAGATCTGACCTATCCATCTCTCCCACACCTGGATTTGATTTGGGGTATATATGTTTCACCTCTCCACCTGACTTTTGTACACACATCCTCCGATCATATATCGTATAATCATTCTCCCCCTACTCCTCCGCTTCCTCCAAATTATGGTATGTTTGTTCTTTAGGGTCGAAATAGTGTTGTTGTCTGTCTGGTAATGTAATCTTTCCCCCTTTTTCCATTCCCTTGCTGGGATAGTGTGTAGTAGGTGTTCTCTTGTGAACTGGACCGTGATGAGTGCCGGAGTGGACGAGGATGCAGGTGGATACGGATCAAGAAAGAGAAAGCGTCTCAGGCCGATACTTTCCATACCTGACCAACTGCAAACTTGGTAGGTAGGAAAAACGGACGATCGTTGGCAGGGCATGATTGTTTTACTATCAGTCCTAAGGAATTCAGAGTTCGTGCCACTCCCGCAGCGAAAATCCATCTAGAATCGGTGGAATTTTCGAATCCCACTGACGTCGAGCGGAAGGACCTGGAGTCGCACAAGTATTCATTGAATGTGATGCTGATGGCCCTGCACCTACTGCTACGGGAATCATGATAGGTCTTTTTTTTCTTCCCATCCGCATGTTTCGTCCCGTTCTCCCATTTCAAGAGGAGGGATTTGCTTAACAAAACTCAACACATGAGTGACGGGGTCATGTAGGTCTCATTCAGAACGTGCAGGTCGAGTCCCATCCCGACTGCGTCATGAGCAACGATGACGTCGTAAACGCTCTGTGGATCGTTGAAGAGTGCAGCCTGCTCGGATCGAATCTCGGGTAGCAGTTCTCCCATATGCGACTGCACAGCACAGACCTGTTCTATTCTCGATCTATTCTCGACTGCGAATATCTCATCTTGCGAGCACACGATGAAACAGTCTCCCTTTTGGATCTGGGACAAGTCACCATCCATAGACGACTCTTGAACCTCCAGAGACGTGAGACGTTCGTATCGATTGATGACGAGCCATGTCTTGAATGATCGGCACCGCTGTCTCCGAGTCCTTGCCACAGAGATAGATCTCGCGTACAGGACAGCGTTTGTCCATGCTCAGGATCCGAAATCATCTGTATGTCATCCACCGTATCCAGGGATTTGTCAAAACTTGCAATCTCCGTTCATGAGCGGTGTATCGTCCGCCGCGATTCGAAACTCGTATTTCATGCGCAGGTCGCAACTGACGAATATACTTGGCACGACCCTCCTTTCGAACGGTGGGCCGGGACCCAGTCTCGTTCGCAACGTCCATGTTGATGGTCGTGTCGGACTCCAACCCGGGTTCAGGATCCACCTCGAGGGGGACGATTTAGCCCGTGTTTGGCCCTCCCAGATCTCGTGTGCGAGGAGGGGGCCGGCGTAGAGGCCCGAACTCGATGCTGGCGAGCGCGGGCAGCGCCATGTGTGTCTTTCCGCCGTTCGTAGGGCCGACGTGCACAATAAACTTGCGCTTCATCGCAGGCACTTTCAGAAAGAGGTCGGCGACGTGGTGCGGGCGATCATGTCGAGGGTGGATTGGGAGACGCGCTGGGCGCGTAGATGACGTTGGCGTTCGGGATCTAAGGTCCGTGTAAAAAATAATTTGATGACCTGGCTAGAGCGCGTGTCAGTGGGGGTAAACTGGAACCGGTCTAGATCTTTGTGGACTGAGCATCGTCATCGAGTATGCCTTTGCGGATGTCTGCGAGGAATGAAGAGAGGAGGTCGGGTAGATTGGCGCGAGGGATTCCGAACCACTCCAAGCGGTGGAGTGCGTGAGGGAGAGAACGCCCGGATGAAATGAGTTTCGAGCTGCTGGAAATTTCGAGCGGGCAAAAAAACCTCGGAGTCGAACTTTCTGAAGCGCACCGTCGGTCCTTTGAGCGTGGATATGAGGCACGACCTTCGGGTACAGTCTCGGCAAAGTCTCGGCCCGGAAAAAGTTTCCACCCACCCCATCTTCAAGTTGTCTGGAGCATGTCGTTCATGTATCCATACCCGCATACACTCCCCTCGCTCAGCAGTATGCTCAACATACATAGACGTTGACCTTTCGCCCACGTTTGAGGGGAGAGTCACAGCACGGTGAGGTGCCACCATCAGGAGGGCAAAGCCACAGAAGATTGGAGAATACCAGGTGCACATATTTGATGTGTCACTACCAACTGGCATGATAACGGCTCATCAAATGCCTTGCCATCTCAATTACTGCCAACACCAACCAATAGAACACTATTCTGAATACATTCGAGTCTTCTGCGATGTCCTTGCGTGTTCGACTGGTCCGAATAAACCCACATAGAACCATCTGTCTATCTGACCATGAATCTCCTTCATAAGTGTACCCAACCCCGAGTTCTCTACATATGGGTCTGACGAACCCCGGAAAGTCAAACCTCTGGTGATTGTGCAGGGCTGAATGTGCACTCTGGTAGGTGGAGAGAATGGGAAGAGATCCGCCTCCACCATCCCCAACGCTGTGACGCCCGGGCCACCTCGTCCAAAAAGGCATGCAACCGTTCACCGAAGAAGCGTTCCCAGTCCCAGTCCTGGACGAATCTTCAAGTTGGGACCGACACCACCATCAGTGGATCAAGCCTCTCCGCCAATGTGTCCATGTCCCCTTCCTCCTCGTTCGCGCGCGGCAGGTCCATCAAGAACGTATCAAAGTCAGTTTTGAACCTCACACACATGCCTCCCATGCTCATCTCTGGGAACGTGTTCTCATCACAGCCCGTGTCGGGGGGTAATGACGGTGCAGACGAGCCTCCCTCAAGGCCTCACCACCCCTTAGCCACATTCAATATCGTAGGATCGACACCGAAACTCAGTATCAACGGCTGAATATTGCTCTGCAGCCGTTCTGTACGACTTCTGCAGCTGATCGTCCTACTGCTGCCGCGCGAACGGGCTCGCGTCTCAAGCCGCCGCGTCCCAACAATCGGCTTTGCTTATTCGAAAACAGGGCGTGTCTTGCCCAGTGCGAAAGTGATCTGTTTTCCGTTTACCAGGACGTATCAGATCATAAATCTTCATTACTTGCTCTCCCAAGCTCGAATTTTTGCGTGGCCCTCGGTGCTACGGTGCTGATACAAGAAGGAACTGGGGTTTACAGCGTGAGTGGCGTCTCCCATTCGAAAGGAAGCGTCGTGAGTGAGCGACTCCTCCTCACCTAGTTTGACGCGGTTCTGTGGACACCAGAAAAAACGAGAAGAAAAGACTAAGCGTGATGAAATACGAGACCCATCAGGGGTCCAACAAGCAAAACCCATTCGAGATTTTCGTTGCCATCACGGACATCCGATACACATACTATAATGGAACGCACAAAAATATCGGAAACACTTTTGGATGTGCGTCGTGCAAAATTCCAAAGCCATTACGCCCAATTAGCTTATGAAAATGATCGAGACATGGAGGGTGATGGGATTGTAGTGTTGATGGTGAAGGCACTGACTCGTCGCTCAGGTAATTGTACACGATGGCTGGAGAGTACGTTCACTATGGAACAAGCAAAATAGATGGTCTCTTTACAGGATGTTCAAGCACGTTACCACACTTCGTCTCACGATTCGGTGGTTGCTTGATTCAACAAGACGTTTCATCCTGTCCTTGGGGTCCTGCGCGGATTGCTTAATTTTGGACGATGAACTCAACGTACTTACCAGTGAGGACATAATGCCCATAGAAGATTGTCGTAATGGACAGGTCGACATAGAGCTCAAGGATATCAAGGATGGCTTAGCCCAGGTGGCGAAGCCCGTTGGAGACCTCGTCAAGCTCACTGAAGACTATCGATCGAGCACAGGTCACCCACTTTCCTGGAAGGTATTGTGGAAATGACTCTTATCTCCACTGTAACACTCATCGCTGCTCGTGTGCTCGGCAAGTCTGCAGCCTTGGGTCTCACAATTGCGGCCACTGGCACGCTGGCACACGGGTATTCAAGCATATTTCTTATGAATTTTAACCCAGGGAACTTGAACACGCTGTTTGAGTTCGTCTTCAAAGGATTGGACACGAAGAGGATCTGGACCGTATTCCAGAGCACGAATCCCGATTTCAACCCGGCTGCCGTCAGATATTTTTACGGCAGCAGCACGGAGAGGATGAACTTGTCGTAGTTGACGAGGCTGCGACCATCCTCCTCTTGTAGGCAACCTCCTAGGACCATAACTCATGTTTATGGTTCCGACCATCAACAAACATGAAGCCACTAATTGCTCTCTTTCCCTCAACTCATCCGACAATTGCGAGAAAGGACCAGATCCGAGTCTCTCACTAGTTGCACAACTTGCCCTTGTCGTTGTTCGACCTCAGCTCTCAGCAGTAAAAGTGACGACGAGACGAGAGAGGAAAAGCAAAGCGCATAGTATTGGCATCATATAGTCGCAACAATGCGTTCAGAAAGTAGGGGGTACACGGCTGGACGTAAAGGACCATCGTACAAAGTAAGCCTATAACAATCCACGACTACTGCACATCGACTATCCGCACGCTGTCCATCAACTCCTTCAATGGCGTTTCTGCCCGCATCTGAACCTTGATAAAGCTGTCCGTCGCAACACGTTTGTACAGCACGCGCCCCTGCGAAGCAAGCAACAGTGCACCAAACGGCTGCTTCAGTCGAACAACGAGCCGTAACGCACGCATGGTTAGATCAAACTGAGCAGCCCCGCCAGAGAAATCCCTGTCCAGAAGGGGACTGATCCAGGGGTGGATCAGGACCAGCCCGTGCATTCCAACCAAGCTGTCGTTGGTCTCGATCCGTACATCGCCGAGGATGGGTGCAGTCACACGATAAACATGATCCGATCCAGGTTCCGCTTTGATAGCGGAAGTGGAGAAAACGAGCCCAGGAAGGTGGAGTCGACCAGTGATGATCGAAAGAGGGGGAAGACCATGCAGCCGCTCGTACAACTGAACGGCGAGCGAGGGGTCGGGCAAGGACGACTGCAAGGCCATGGTCATCCTGTCCATCTCAGTGGTCTCGATCAGTTGCGGCACGTGAGGGGGCTCGATGTGGTCATAGACAGTGAAGTCACCAGGGAGGTAGCTGTTGGTACTAGTACTCGAGTTTCCAGCCTGAGTCCATGAGAGAAGTGTGACGTTATCCGATTGGGTCAAGATGTGCTCCAGTAGACGACGGACTGCTCGGGTGCCCTCTCCATATATTACTGGGAGTGAGACATCGAAGATACCGAACAGACAGTATGCGATATCTTCTACCCGCGTTGTCTCGCGCCTCGAAGCCAGGTACAACTTCTCGCGCACCCTCGTCAGCCCTGGCCGAAGTGTTGCGAGAGCCTGGGTAGCAAAATTGGTTGCCTGTTCCATCTCGGAAACGATTAAGGGTGATTCCTTGTGATTGAACAGCTCCACATCAAGGTATGGTTTCCAATCTTCGGTATAGAATTGTACGACCTTCGACGCGACGTACTCTTGGTACGTCCATCCACGAGTGTTCCAGATGCTTTTCCACAGAGAACCCTTTCTTTGCGACTTGGAGTGAACGCCAAGAAGATGGATAATCGTGAGTGCCGCATGGTAATACCACTGAAACATGGCGACAACCGATTCTTGCTGAACTCCCTTGTCGCTCTGGTTGACACAGCATGTGTCGCTCCACGCCCATCGGAATCTGCGAGACTTCACGAGTGTGCAAAAGTTGACGAGTTTGTCGATCGTGGGGGATGTGGGTAGTCTATAGACGACAGTATTCTCGACCACCATTTGGAATGATGGCTCGGGTGGCTGCCACTTGTGCGAGAACATGACGTATTCATAGAACTTCTCTACCTCCCATTTGATGCGCCCATGGTTGAGCCGATCACAGGTGATCATGGAAGACCGCAACTCATTGAACGCGAGCACTCCTCGAAGGCTGCTTGTTGCATAGCCTTATCATAGAGACGACCAGTTATGGTGTCGATGAGAACATGAGGAATGAGATGGGTTGTTTGTTCGATGAGCTTGCGGATCAGTGGAGTCACATCGAGATATCGATTCCGCGTGTCTATCAATTTGAAATCAATCCATGTCACATCTGCACAATATATAAAGCAGACTGACCCTGAGTTTCTGCATCAACTGAATTCTTCATCCTCAACAGCATCGTCTCGAATGCGCCAAATGCCTCCTCGTAACGCCCCAGGCTATGTAATACTGCATGTTTCTATTTGTACCCTTTGTAGTTCAATGGGTCACATTCGGTGATCTGATTATACGATCAGCACTCTCAACCCGCGTGCCGTGCAGATCAAATTATACCTGGGTGGCATTTACAAGTTCATCCTCCAACAAGCCTACTCGCGCCTTGCAGCATTTGACTATGATATCACTGATATTTGTTGGGTGAAGCGAAAGTGCATTTGAGTAGGATGCGATGGCCGCATCATGATCCTTTTCGCCCATCGCCGCATCACCTTCATTTTCCAGCTTTGCGTTATAACGTCGTCGAAAATCTAGAGATATCCTCAGATTGGTCTCCGAGTCACCAATGTAATTACTTGCCGAGTTCCCACTGCCGTCGCTCATCAATGGCGCTGGCCTCCTCTGATAGTTCGTTATCTATTTTGTGGACACAATCGACCGCCACCATGGAACGATCGTCCTCTTCGAGAACACTGCAGACCGCCTGATAAACTTGAAAATTCGGCAGCTTGAACTGAATGCAACAATAATTGTCATGCGATCCTTAAACACCAAATCAACCATACCTTCTGCATGGTACCCAATGCCTCACGCGCCGAGCAACGAATGGGTGCCAATCTTGCCCATCCCATCAGCACAGTCTCCGGAGGCGAGGGAGTGAGCAACAAGACAGTGGAGTAAGCCAAAAGGGCTTCGTCGTGTTTGTTGGAACTCGACGCCTTGTCTCCGATCTCCTGAAGCCTTGATACACATCGGTGCACGAATTCTGATGAAAATCATTGAATATACTATCCTAGGACAAGATACACAAGCTCACCTTTCAGCCAATCGATGACCAGTTCGTTATCCCACAGATTCTCAGCCATCGCGTTTGTAATATGCTGTGCAGCATCATATATGCGACCATCGGCATACAGTGTTTCGCACTCATGCTTTTCGTTATATACACGGAGGGCACGTTTGCATGTGGCGTATCGATAACCGAGCTCTTGGATAGTAAGTTGGAGCTCGGTTATTTTTTGTGCAATGGGTCCTGAAAGCGAATTAGAGTGTCGTCGGTCGAGAAGATTCAAAAAGCACCTGAGCTCTGTTCTGATAGATCAATGTCAGCGCGTAGTGCTCTGATAATCTGAGTTGATCGATCGAATGAGCCTTGAGATGCAACAAGCATATCGCAGAGCTCCCTGTTTGATTCGTCGAGACGGGTGATTTTGCGATCTAATAAATAAGACTGTCAACGACGTGGGGTGGAAGGAAAAGAGAGCGCACTTGAGGATTCATTCTGTGAGCGAAGGGACTTGATCATTTCATCGAGGCCTGTCTTTTCCTCGTTGCATGTTACAAGCGCACTGCGGAGTTCCTTGTCCGATTCGTCGAGATGGGTGATTTTGCAATCTAACAAATAAGACTGTCAACGACGTGGGGTGGAAGGAGAAGAGAACGCACTCGAGGATTCATTTTGTGAGCGAAGGGACTTGATCATTTCATCAAGGCCTGTCTTTTCCTCGTTGCATGCCACAAGCATGTCGCGGAGCTCCTTCCCCGATTCGTCGAGATGAGTGATTTTGCGATCTAACAAATGGGACTGTCAACAACCTGGGGTGGAAGGAGAAGAGAACGTACTTGAGATTTCATTCTGTGCACGAAGGGACTCGATCATTTCATGGCCTGTCATTTCCTCGAAGGATGTAGCAAGCTGGGAACGGAGTTCTTGAACAGTCTTCTCGAGATTCGCTATATCGTCCTCTGGCGGAAACAAACATCAGCGTAGTTGAGTCATACACTATGGAGCGTACTTTGACAGGAGTCCCGCACACAAAGGGACCGGATCGTGTTCCGGAGATCGTTCTTTTCGACCTTCAAACGACGGATTTCGCGCTCCAAGAGTATCTGCGGAAAGAATAAGGACGTGGTCTTACGTGAACAGCGTTACTCACATTGTTGCGGTAGGGTGAGGGAAGGATATCACAAAGATTCCGCAGCGTGATTGCCTTGTCTCCAACGATCGCAATGACGTTGGTTGGCGAGATAACTATGGATGAGATGGCGTAGGAATGGTGGATGACGGTCCCGATTTGTCGATGTGTCGTAGTGTCCCAGAGTGAGAGTGACGAATCAGCGGAGGCTGCGATAATTGTGTTGTCGCATGTCAGTGCAATACATTGTGGATTCTTGTGGCTGTGAATGCGCCATCTTGCGAGTGTCCTCTTTGTGGACACATCGAGACAGTGAATTTTGCCGTCCCAGGACAAGGCAAAGAGGTGGTTGGAGTCGCTTGCCCATGCGAGGGATTGGTTGATATCCGAATTGACCCCAACTTGAAAGTCTGTGAGGAGGCCACCGTTGCTGCTGTCGTAGACCCGAATAGAGTCTCGATCCCAGGTGGCAGTGGCGATGAGTCGCCCATCAGGAGAGAATTTTACTGCAGTCACGCCGTCGTCGTGTTCGAATGGGCCAAGGAGTCGCTCGCATGCTGGAAACGACCAGACACTGAACGTCTTGTCCCACGATCCGGTTGCGATTTTTGTTCCATCGGCTGTGATGTCCACCGCACGTATTCTCTTGTCGTGTAGTTTGAAGCGGTTCACCTTCTTGAGGCTTGTTGCATCCCAGACGCTCACTTTACGCCATGCCATGCCACCCACGATCCACTTGCCATCTTGTGTGACTGCCAGGTCAAAAATAGTTCTCCCAGCGTCTTTCGGCTTCACTTCCTTGCCATCCTCCGCTCGCCATCGTTGAATCCCCTTTTTATATCCCCCGCTCACGATATGCTCCCCATCACCAAGAAAAGCGACCGAATATATTTCACCTTCAGTAACGATTTCGATTGGATTTGCGACACTGGAGGCCGACGTCGAGGGGCACAGACGGTTGCTCAGGAATCGTCTGTTGGTCGCCGATACATGCATCTGCTGACCACTGTCCGGGGAAAGTGGGCTGTCCACTCTACTCGGCTCTGTTGTTCTCGTCAGCGCCGTTCATCGATGGCCTTGCCTACGTACTACTCACCATGTCTCTTCTTTGGGAGGAACTCGGAAAGCATTGGGTCAGCTTCAAGTACAAAGGGGATGTCTGGTCATTCAGTCTTGGTACGCCTTCAGGCATACACGTGCACGTTAGTCCACTCTCACGCAGTTACCCTGTGCCCTGGGCGCTCGAATTCACCCAGACTCGCTCACCTCTGTGCGCACGTGCCATCGCCTTGTGTTCACGTCCTGTGCAAAGATAACCCACCCGTCGGCTTCTCATCTCGTTTCGACGTTTTTGGTCAAATGCCCCGGCCTCACTATCTAATTCTTGTCTCGCAGAACTGAGCTTCTAGCAACGTGATTCCCCGAGTTGTACACCGACTTCGAGTGGCATGCTCATGGGGAGATTCTTCCATCCCGTCCGTCCGTTGATCGTCTTTCCGGTTGTGTGCTCCAAATGTATCGACTCTTGAACACCGTCAGCCTTCAGGGGACACGTCGGCCGCACAGACTTGACACGCGCGCATTTTCACATACTCCCTTCAACGATACTAATCATCCTGAAGATGGAACCACCGGTATGAGGCATGTTCGATGTTATGGAGAACACGGACCACGAAACTTAGCAACGATGGGTGATGTAATGAATTATAAAAGGGACGGATACATATTCGTGTTCTCGAGGTATGTTCTCTGAAAACACATTCCATATGATAGTGGAAAGATCCGTCTCCTCGTGATCGTACGGGGTACAATCTGAAATAGACCTACTCATATCACGGCATAACATAGCAGCTCGCACGCATCTCGTGTTTTCCTCTCTCCTGGACTAGGCTGGTTGTCTATCGATGCTCTTCGACATGGCGCTCATGCTAATCGCAATGATGACTGGCTCGAATGCCCTGGTCTCCTTGTATAAATCCGGCAGATCATACGCACACTCAATAGATCGTTAATCCTTCCTCTCGTTAGTGAAGCTCATATCCGCGACAGATCTAGATTCCTCACGCTCACAGGAAACATACTTTCCTTCAACGAATCTAGGAGTGATGTGTGCGCCTCAGTAAGGAAGGCTGTACTACGCAAGCCGGAAAATTGGGCGGACTTAGCTTTCGCTGGTAATGATTCTGCGACCAACAATAATCAAGGATGGATTGTCCCTTGTTCACCTACTAGTCATGTGCTGAAGAAGTGGGCGTCTCCTTTGTCCTTCGTTTCAAATCTAGGGATCGAGTTTCATCCAATTCTGAGGGGCGGCTTGAAATGTAGATGTTCTCTTTTTCTAATAATTATACATACGATGCTGGTCCCTCCCGCTCACTCTCGCGCATCTCGGGTCTCTCCACGCGCTCCGGAAGTCTGGCTTTCCGCCCTCCCTTGCATGTCAATCAGATCGCGCCGTCCCCTCGACATACGATTCCCCAAATAGTCTCACACCGTAGCTCCGTGCATCCCACTCGTTCTCCTCCCTCAGTGTTCTTAGTGTAGCTCATTCAATCCATCTCGGAACTCGGTCTCAGACTTCCCGATCTTTCTTTCCTCTCTTGCAGAGTGATCATATATGAAGGTGTTCTAAGAGTGACGTAGAAGCACTAACGGGTTACTCGAGTGCAGATGTTGACACTTCAAGCTTCTATCTTGCGCTCTCTGCGACTGTCTCCGCACCCGTCACTACACTGCTTCATCTTTATGACATCCTTCTCTCACTCTAATGCGACGATGTGAGTAATAGGGTTCAGCGTAAAAGTCACCGTGACTTTCTAACAGCTTTCACAACAGCGATGACCCGGCGGTTTTTTTTATTTAACAGCTCTTGTACTCTACGGTGTCAAACATCTCGACCTCGCGATCATCACGATCACATGTGAGCTACTCTCGAGCGTAATAACAACCAAACAAACATGTGAGATCGACATGCCACGACACGTAAGGTATGAGCTCTGTACTGCACACCAATCCTTCCCCCCACTTCTCCCCAGGCTCCTCCCCCCGAAAACTCGAAACACGCCAGGAGCGTCACGATCATCGACCGCACCATCGCGTCCGCAAAGTGTCGACCCACGCACATCCGCCGACCACCGCCGAATGCGAACAGGATCTTGTCGACCGTCAGCGCCTGCGTCTGCCGATTTGACCGTGCTGGGGCTTTCTTCTTCGGAGTTGAGGGAGGTGTTGGCAGGGCGTTGATTGTGGTAGTTTCGATTTGAGTCTCGATCCCAGACTCGGGCTGGGAGGAGCGGAGGAAGCGTTCGGACCGGAACCCTGCAACGGAGATCATGATGAAAATGTCCGACGCCGGTGAGCGAACGCGGTCTCCGAACAAACAGAGAAACGCACCAAATGTTGACGAGGACCGTGGCGCCTTGTGATGCGTAAACGGATGTCAGTACCAGCTCCCCAAAGAGCTGCCCCACCTTGTGGAATATATCACCCTTTATACACTCTTCCTGGTTCGACGCGTGTGGCATGCCTGTACCGTTCCCTCGTCAAGACCCTCCCAAGTAGCATAGAACAACTACTACAGCAACAAAAAGGATGCACCCAACGGATTCGTCGGTCTCCACTCCCCTTAGCACCCCTTCTACGTACGTCAGGGCCGACTCGTCCCCAAAGTCAGGCAACTGATTCAAGCCCACAGCCCTGTCAGTTTCCTCTCGGGGGCGCCGCTGTACGTCGGGATAGAGCACCATCGCGAGCACGAAGTACCGGAGCGCCATGGCCGTCTGAAAAGTGAGCGGGTACCAAGGTCAGCGTTCGACATCGGTCATTGTCATCGTAACGACAACATTCGACATTGTGGACGCGAAACCTCAAGCTTACCGTGCAGGATGCAACTATTCATGGGAGCGGGGTCGGGGGAGCGTCAGCTATCAGACGTTGAAGGAGGAGAGGGCGACGAGGAGCACAAGAGGAAGGTCCTAACCTCCGAATACAGTCTATGCGGACCGCTTCATGGCTTCTCTTATCACATCAACGTCCGCACGTTCCGCATATTGCGATAGCAAACTGGTGACCACCGAAGACAGTGCATGACCCGATACCTACAAAAACCAATACGTCAGGGATACCAAAATGCGAAGAGATGCGCGACAAAGAATGTCGACTCACAACCGTGTTCACCTTATACTCGAACGAAACCTCGAGCATCTCCTTGCGATAATTCGTTGCGTATATACTACGACCCGGGCATCCATGTCGGAATATACTGTACTGTTTATCGAGCACGACCCAAGCAAGCGATGGGTGATCTGCAATGGGCGATGGTAAATGGCACAGGTAAACCACGAAGCAAACTTCGAGAGCAACGTCGGATACGCACTGACGTGAAACCTCAACGCGAGCGCCTCTCTCTCGGGCGTCACCGCATGCATCGTAAAGTTGAGCATCCGATCGACAACATGCATGAGCCGATCGTCTTGCGGCCATGTCTCATACCCATATACGGCGGCCATGAGTACGGATGTGGCATGTCTATTTGGAAGAAAAAGACAACGCGACTACGTCAGTAGTCTTGCACCGTGGACATCACAATTGCAAGATAGGGAAAAGATGAGGAGGGGCAAATAGATCACGATGATGACGACGTGAATATACGCTCGCCTTGACGAGTTGTCGACGCTTGTGAAGCATGATCGCCGGGTGCATCTTGTCCAGGATGGCTGCGGACTGGAGAATCAGGTACAAGAAACCGCCGATGGAATCGCCACGTGTCGCCGCAGGGAAGAAACCGAGTGAAACCGACACCATACACTGTAACTGTGGGGAGTGAACAAGGGGAAAGTATGAGAGGGGAAAAAGACACGCGAAACAAACATTAGCACTCATCCTGGTCGAACCGAATGCCACGCATAACTCGTTGGTCACGTATTGCAGTCTATCGACGACTGTTTCTCGATCAGTGTTGACGATGACTCTGTCCAGACCCAGCAAACGGACGTAGACAAAGGACCTGCATCCAACACCAAAACGGATGGTGACGAGACTACTCGTTTTGAACGCCAGGTTGTAAAGTGAGAAGGTTCAGCTTGCTCGAAGAAGGTATCCAGACTCCGTCTAAACCAGTCATATCTTGATACAATCATCGCCGTCATGGAGAACACCCCCCGTCTCACCACCACTTCAATGCCTTCTACCGGTCCTAGCCCTCGTACTCCCAATTCAATCGGCCAGGCTCTCCTCCAGTCCCCCCACCCTCACTGAACGCCCCTTCAGTGATTCGGAGGTGAAGACAGATCTCCCCCTCGAACCCTCCTCTCTGATCCATCAGACTCCTGCGATCGGAGCAACCGGAGCCACCAGAAAACGCCGCACCGTTGATGCCAATATGAGGATGCGGAGATTGTTCAACCCTTACAAGTATCGTACTAGTTCTATCTGGTCTCCTGAACTGCGATTTGCATTGAGACATGGGGGTGGGGCAACTCGCTCCACCCTGACGATCGAGGAAATGATCGAGGATAGTTTCTGCAACATGTTCTCATGAGGCGTTCCTAATGTCCGTTCTGATACAGGGGGAAGAGATCTTCAAAGCTGGCCTGTCGCAGTTGCCTAATGATTTGTTCAAGAAGGTGTACATTGCCAAACGAGCATCCAGAGACTGTACCCTTTCCCGTCTCTCCGCAGCTCTCCGGGAGATCGACGCCTTGGAAAAGATGAAGGATGTGATGACAACGGTGCGCAAGCATGAAGAGGATCAGCTGACTGCGATCAACAACGATCTAGCACTCTACAAAGCAGAGGCGGAGGCTCGTGCTGACCTTGTTGATGATGATATAGCTTATCGTCATGCTGTCTATGCTGACGAATTCAGTGCATTGGCATCCACCAACACGCAGATAAACCTCATGTTAAGTTGCGCCAATCCTGAACCGATTTCGGATGAAACAGAGCCTGACGATTTGGCCGACGACGATCGTGTTCAATCGAGCTGAGCACTAGTGGGCTGTTTCACGCGAAAAAATAAAAGGAAAAACACTGAATTTTATTGGTTTGGGCAGCGCTGGATTGAAGTTATGTAACTGCCGAAAGCGTCTGGAAATGTGTGGTTTCATTGTGAAACTCCATCATGTATTTCTTATCATTTATCGCATCAGCATTTCATTAATGAATGATAGATTGGAAGTCTGAGTCCAGGAGCAAATTTATGCATGAAGTTGGATCACTGGAATCCCATCAACGTTGACCATAACAATGAGTACTTTCTCCGCTCCAGTCGAAGTCTGAGTAGAGAGTCCGACATGGTTGCGAATCAAGTCACCAAGTCTGCTGCAAGCTGCTCGGCAGCTTTGCCTGCAACGCAAAAAGTGCATATGTATATTTATCTAGTTCAACTCGATCACCTTTCCGTGGTCTAGAGTTCAATCCATCTAGTCATCCACACAGTCATTCTCTCATTGGGGACCTGAACTGATTGGACATCTTGCCTTGTCGTTGGTCGACATTCGTTCTCAGCAGCAAAAGCGACGAGGAGACGAGAATGGTAAGGGAAAGGTGCATATCGGCACGACAAAGATATCGCCTGAAAGTCATCCAGAAGCGGGGATACTGAGTGGATATAAAGGAGTCCATTGTATACAATAAACCTACAGAAATCCACGACTACTGCACGCCGACTATCTGCACGCTGTTCATCAACTCCTTCAACGCCGTCTCTGCCCGCATCTGAACCTTGATAAAACTGTCCGTCGCAACACGTTTGTACAGCGCGCGTGCCTGAGGAGCAAGCAACAGCGCACCGAACGGCTGCTTCAGTCGAACAACGAGCCGTAACGCACGCTTGGCTAGATCAAACTGAGGAATCCCCTCGAAGAAATCCCTGTCCAGAAGGGGACTGATCCAAGAGTGGATCAGGACTAACCCGTGCATTCCAACCAAGCTGTCGTTGGTCTCGATCCGTACATCGCCGAGGATGGGCGCAGTCACACGATAAACATGATCCGATCCAGGTTCCGCTGTGATAGTCAAAATGGAGAAAACGAACCCAGGAAGGTGGAGTCGACCAGTGATGATCGAAAGAGGGGGAAGGCCATGCAGCCGCTCGTACAACTGAACGGCGAGAAAGGGGTCGGGCAAGGACGACTGCAAGGCCATGGTCATCCTGTCCATCTTGGCGGTCTCGATGGGTTGAGGAACGTGAGGGGGTTCGATGTGGTCATAGACAGTGAGGTCACCAGGGAGGTAGCTGTTGGTACTAGTGCTCGAGCTTCCAGCCTGAGTCCAGGAGAGAAGTGTGACGTTATCCGATTGGGTCAAGATGTGCTCCAATAGACGACGGACTGCTCGTGTGCCCTCTCCATAAATCACTGGGAGTGAGACATCGAAGATACCGAACAGACAGTATGCGATATCTTCTACCCGCGTCGTCTCGCGCCTCGAAGCCAGGTACAACTTCTCGCGCACCATGGTCAGCCCTGGCCGAAGTGTTGCGAGGGACTGGGTAGCAAAATTGGTCGCCTGTTCCATCTCGGAAACGATTAGGGGCGATTCCTTGTGATTGAACAGCTCAACATCCATATATGGTTTCCAATCTTCGGTATAGAATTGTACGACCTTCGACGCGACGTACTCTTGGTATGTCCATCCACGAGTGTTCCAGATGCTTTTCCACAGAGAGCCCTTTCTTTGTGACTTGGAGTGAACTCCGAGAAGATGAATGATTGTCAGTGCTGCACGACAATACCACTGGAACATGGCAACCACAGATTCTTGTTGAACTCCTTTGTCGCTTTGGTTAACACAGCACGTATCACTCCATGCCCACCGGAAGCGTCGAGACTTCACGAGGTTGCAAAAGCTGATGAGTTTGTCGATTGTGGGGGATGTGGGTAGTCTATAGATGGCCGTATTCTCGACCATTTGGAAAGATGGTTCGGGTGGCTGCCACCTGTGCGAGAACATGGCGTATTCATAGAACTTCTCCACCTCCCATTTGATGCGCCCATGGTTGAGCCGATCACAGGTGATCATGGAAGACCGCAACTCATGGAACATTGAGCACTCCTCGAAGGCCACCTGTTGTATAGTCTTATCATAGAGACGGCCAGTGGTGGTGTCGATGAGAACATGTGGAATGGGGCGTGTTGTTTGTTCGACGACCTTGCGAATGAGTGAAGTCGCATCGAGATATCGATTCCGCTTGCCTGTTGGTGTAAAATCAGTTGATGTTAGCTGCGCAATATATAAAACAGACTGACCCTGAGTTTGCGGGTCAGCTGAATCGTTCATCCTCGACAGCATCATCTTGAATGCGTCAAATGCCTCCTCGTAACGCCCCAGACTATGTAATACTGCGTGTTTCCTTTTGTACCCTTTGTAGTTCGATGGGTCACGTTCAATCATCTGATTGTATGGTCAGCGACCTCAACCCTGCGGGCCGTGCAGATCAAATTATACCTGGGCGACATTTACGAGTTCATCCTCCAACAACCCTACTCGCGCCTTGCAGCATTTGACTATGATGCCACTGGTATTTGTTGGGTGAAGCGAAAATGCGTTTGAGTAAGATGCCATGGCCGCATTATGGTTCCTTTCACCCATTGCTGCATCGCCTTCATTTTCCAGCCTTTCGCTATAACGTCGTCGAAAATCTGGAGAGATCCTCAGATTGGTCTCCGAGTCACTGATAGAGTTACTCGCCGAGTTCCCACTGTCGTTGCTCATCGAGGGTGCTGGCCTCCACTGATAGCTCGTTATTCATTTTATGGAAATAATCGACCGCCACCATGAGACGATTGTCTTCTTCGAGAACACTGCAGACCGCCTGATAAACACGAAAACTTGGAAGCTTGAACTGAAGGCAACGATAATTATCATACAATCCTCAAGCACCAAATCAACCATACCTTCTGCGCGGCACTCAATACCTCACTCACCGAGCAACGAACGAGCGCCATTCTCGCCCATCCCATCAGCACAGTCTCCGGAGGCGAGGGAGTGAGCAACAAGACAGTGGAGTAAGCCAAAATGGCTTCATCGTGTTTGCTGGAACTCGACGCCTTATCTCCGATCTCCTGAAGCCTTGATACGCATCGGTGCAAGAATTCTGATGAAAATGATTGGATATAATATTCTAGGACAAAATACGCAACTTACCTTTCAGCCAATCGATAACTAGTTCGTCATCCCACGTGTTCTCGGCCATCGCGTGTGTAATATGCTGTGCAGCATCATATATGCGACCATCGGCGTACAATGCTTCGCACTCATCCTTTTCGTCATATACACGAAGGGCACGTTTGCATTTGGCGTATTGATTACCGAGCTCTTGGATGGTAAGCTGGAGCTCGGTTATTCTTTGTGCAATGGATCCTGAAAGCGAGTTAGAGTGTCGTCAGTCGAGAAGATTCAAAATGCACCTGAACTCTTTTCGGGCAGATCAGAGTCAGCGCGTAGTGCCCTGATGGTCTGAATTGATCGATTGAGTGAGCCTCGAGATACGACAATCATGTCGCAGAGCTCCCTGTTTGATTCATCGAGATGGGTGATTTTGCGATCTAACAGATGGAACTGTCAACGACGTGGGGTGGAAGGAGAAGAGAACGCACTTGAGGATTCATTCTGCGAGCGAAGGGACTTGATCATTTTATTGAGGCCTGTCTTTTCCTCGTTGCATGCTACAAGCGCACTGCGGAGTTCCTTGCCCGATTCGTCGAGATATGTGATTTTGCGATCTTATCAGTGAGACTGTCAACGACGTGGAGCGGAAGGAGAAGAGAACGCACTTGAGGATTCATTCTGTGCGCGAAGGGACTCGATCATTTCATTGAGGCCTGTTTTTTCCCCGTTGGATGTAGCAAGCTGGGAACGGAGTTCCTGAACAGTTTTCTCGAGATTCGCTATATCGTCCTCAGGTGGAAACGAACATCAGCATAGTTGAGTCATACAGTATGGAGCGTACTTTGACAGGAGTTCCGTGCACGTAGGGACTGGGTCGTGTTCCGGAGATCGTACTTTTCGACCTTCAAACAACGGATTCCGCACTCCAAGAGTATCTTTGAATCGATAAGGACGTGGTCTTACGTGAACAGCGTTACTCACATCGTCGCGGTAGGGTGAGGGAAGGATATCACAAAGGTTCTGCGGCGTGATTGCGTGGTTTCCAGCGGTCGCTACGTCGTAGCTTGGCGAGATGGCTATGGACAAGATGCCGTAGGAATGGTGAATGACGGGCCCGATTTGTTGATGTGTCGTAGCGTCCCAGAGTGAGAGCGACGAATTGACGGAGGCCGCGATGATTGTGTCATTGCATGCCAGTGCGATACACTGTGCATTGCCATCACTGTGAATGCACCATTTTGCGAGCGTTTTCTTTGTGGACACGTCGAGACAGTAAATGTTACCGTCTTTGGACAAGGCAAAGAGGCGGTTGGAGTCGTTCGCCCAGACGAGGGATCCATTGATACCCGAGCCGACCCGAATTGGAAAGTCCGAGAGAAGGCTACCGTCGTTGCTGTCGTAGACTCGAACGGAGTCTTGACCGTATGTGGCAGTAGCGATGAGTCGCCTATCAGGAGAGAATTTTACTGCAGCCAAGAGACAGTGGTCGTGCCAGTGTTTGAATGGGCCAAGGAGTCGTTTGAACTCGGGAAACGACCAGACACTGAGCGTCTTGTCATCCGACCCGGTTGCGATTTTTGTTGCATCGACTGTGATGTCCACTGCACGTATGGTATCGTCGTGTAGTTTGAACTCGTTCGCCTTCTCGAGGCTTGTTGCATCCCAGACGTTTATTTGACCCCATGCCATCCCACCCACGATCCACTTGCCATCTTGTGTGACTGCCAGACCCATAATTGGCCCGGGACTCCCAGCGTCCTTTGGCTTCCCCACCTCCTTGCCATCCTCAATTCGCCATCGTTGAATCTTCGCTTCATATCCCCCGCTCACGACATGCTCTCCATCAGCAAGAAAAGCGACCGAATATATCTGACCTTGAGCCTCGATTTCGATTGGATTTGCGACATTAGAGGTGGACCGTAGTAATACCCCTCGTTCGTTGGTCGTCGAAGCATACACCTGCTGACCACTGTCCAGGGAAATTGGGCTGTCCGCCCTACTCGGCCCTGTTGCTCTCGTCAGCGTCGTTCATCGATGGCCTTGCCTACGTGCTAATTTGATAATTTTATTCACCATGTCTCTTCTTTGGGCGAAACTTGGGAAGCATACTGGGTCAGGTTCAAGTACAAAGAGGATGGCTGGTCATTCACTCTCGGTATGCCTTCATCACCTGGCAGGCACGTGTACGTTACTAGTCTACTCACGCAGTTATCCTGTGCCCTGGGCGCTTGATTTCATCTAGACCTCGTTTACCTCTGTGCGCACGTGCCATCGCCTTGTATTCACGAAGATAACCCGCCCGTCGTCTCGTTTCGACATTTTTGGTCAGATGTTTTCCATGAAATCGTGCCCCGGCCTCACTATCCCCTTCTTGTCTTGCGGAACTGAGCTTGCAATGTGATTTCCCGAGTTGTAGACCAACCCCGACTGGCATGCTCAAGAGGCGATTCTTCCATACCACCCGTCCGTTGATCATCCTTCCGATTGTGTGCTCCAAATGTATTAACTCTCGAACACCATCAGCGGACACGTCTGCACAGACTTGACACACACATTTTCATATACTCTCTTCAATGACGCTAATCATCCTGAAGATGGAACCACTGGTATGAGGCATGTTCGACGTTATAGAGGACACAGACCGCGGAAATCAGCAATGGTGGGTGATGCAGAGTTATGAAAGGACGGATGTATACTCGTACTCTCGAGGTATGTTCTTTGAAAACACATTCTACATGATAGTTGAATGATCATGTCTCCCGTCTCCTTCTCGTGATTGTACGGGGTACAATTGAAATCCACCTACTCACATCGCGGCATAACATAGCAGCTCGCACGTATCCCGTGTTCTCCTCTCTCTCCCGGACTAGGTCGATTTTAATCGAGGCTCTGACATGGCACTCGTGTTAGTCGCAATACTGACTGGTTCGAATGCCCTGCCTCCTTGTATAAATTCAGAAGATCATACGCGCGGTCAATAGATCATTAATCATTCCTCTCGTTGATGAAGTTCACATCAGCGACAGAGATTCCTCACGCTCGCAGGCAACATACTTTCCCCCTTTAATGAATCCAGGTGTGTGCCCCGGTAAGGAAAGCTATACTACACAACTCGAAAAATTGGGCGAATTTAGTTCTCACTGGTAACGATTCTGCGGTCAACGAAGAACAGGGACGGGTCTGAAGAAGTGGGCGTCTCCTTTGTCCTTCGTTTCAAATCCGGGGCCGGGTTTCATACAACTCTGAGATCTGAGGGGCGGCTTGAAATGTAGATTTTCTCTTTTTCTAAAGTATACATGCGATTCCCCAGATAGTCTCACCCCGTAGCTCCGCGCGTCCCATTCGTTCTCCTCCTTCAGTGTTCTTAGTATAACTGATTCAATCCATCTCGGAACTCGGTCTCAGACTTCCCGATCTTTCTTTCGTCTCTCGCAGAGTGATCATACATGTGGGTGTTCTAAGAGTGGCGTAGAGCACTAACGGGTTACTCCAGTGCAGATGTTGACGCTTCGAGCTTCTACCTCGGGCTCGCGCTCTCCGCGACCGTCTTCGCACCCGCCACTACGTTGCGGTATCTTTATGATATCCTTCCCTCTGACAATCCGAGTGATAAGGGCTCAGTATAAAATTCACCCGTGACTTTTTAATAGCCACTCACAACGACAACGACCCGGCGGCTTTTTTTATTTATTTAACAACTCTTGTACACCGCGGTTCCAAACATCTCGACCTCGCGATCATCACGATCACATGTGAGCTATTCTCGAGCGTGATAACAACAACGAAACGAACTTGCAAGATCAACATGCCACGACACGTGCAGTATGAGCTATGCACTGCGTGTTTAGTACCTACTATAAAGCCCTGCGACCAGGTACTGGGTGCATCCCACCCACCGATCCGCCTTGGCGTCCCCCCTCCTCCAAAAATGAAAGATGAAGGAAATAAGAGAGTGCGTAAGGCAGAGTACATGGACCATTCGTGGGTTGACTCCAAGTTTATGCTCCGTCCGCCGCCGCCGTTTTTGCATGATCCCTCATCGTCACCTTCACCTGGAACGGACAGGGTGATCTGCAAAGCAATGCATTCGTCGGTAGAGTAACAAGCAAAATAAAACAACTCACACAGCGACCCCGTTTATCCACTTCACGTCCTCGACACCCCATCCTTCCCTCTACTTCTCACCAGAGATGCCGACTCCACGTCCTTGATCCCACACCCTTCCGCCACCTTGCCAACCTCGAAACACGACAGAAGCGTGATAATCGTCAACCAGACGTTCGCATCCGGGAAATGCATTCCTACGCATATCCGCCGTCCTGCGCCGAGCGAGACCTGAACCTCATCGCTCGTCAAGGTTCCGGATTGGAAGAGGAACCGTTCAGGACGAAACGTGTCGGGATCTGGATACTTTTCAACGCGAGTCACGAGCCCTGTGTGATCAAACATCGTGTTGGATCAAAATGAAGAGGTTGATGGCCGCTTAGGGACTCACCAAACAACCATGGCGCCTATATAATACCGCCGCTCCCAAGTAAAGGCAGAATAACTCACCTACCTTTCGTGCCCCTTGTATACGTATACATCACGTCGGTTCGTCGCGTGTGGCACCCTGGAGATTCTCGGTTGATGCTCCATTCCGTCTACATGTCCCGAGCAAGCAACGTCATGACAGACTGTTTGATTCTACTATTGCACGAGGGACATGCGTTCGCTGTCGTTACGATGGCATCATGCACGGAGAGGATCGTTCCGTCCAGCTTTCGCAAATCCTTTTGTTGCACGAAGAACTCGTGCTGGATTCTCCACCAGCCAGGCTCTCTGGCTCCGGCTCGGACAACTATACAACATCACACAGGCCTGCATGAGCTGGATCAACATGACCATTAGTAGAGACCGTACCGAAATCAGAACCTGCTACAACTTACGCGACGATCCGGAATCTACGCAACGCATCGAACCTACACCAATGCCCTGACCCTCTTCCGCATCTCCTCCGTCCGTCCGCTCCCCCTGCCTTCCGCCCGTCCAAAGACAACGACCTTGCCCGCCTGCCCAGCTCGCCCCGCCCGCCCCGCCCGGTGCAGGAAATCTATCATATTCCGCGGCTCGTCCACGATGAAGACGTGTTTGATCTCTGGGCTGAAATCTAGCCCACGAGAGAGGAGCGACGTCGTGATCAGCACATGCGGCGTGTGCGCCGGATTCGAGTGGCCGGCCTGCAAAACCGCTCTAGACTTGGGCGGTCGGGGAGCCGACGTTGGAGCAGAGGAGAGGTTGTTGCTCGATGACGACGACGACGACGACTTCAAAAACCCGTCCAGGTGGTGATTGTTGCCCCTGTTGCGCGCGTCTGCGTCGCCCGTCAGCGCAACGGACGCGACACCACGTTCACCGAGGAACGTCGTCAGCTGCTCCACCTTGCTCCTCTTGTTGCAGAACACGACGATCTTGGATAGCTTCACCGCCCCGCCACCGGCAGTCTTGGCGTGCGCGAGCGCATCTTCGGCCCACACGCGCCGGATGCGGCGTTCGATGTCTGCGTCCTTGTTCCCACCCGTCCATTTGGCATGCTCGGTGCGTAGCGTGCTGGGTAGGTGATGCAGTTTTGGAGACGCGAGGCGGACGAGCGTGGGGTGGTGGGTAGACAGGTAATTACTCAGGGAGTTGGGAATAGTCGCGCTGGTCAATAGGAAATGGAACGGATATGAAATCTGTTGCGGGGAATCAGGTGTCGGGCGCGTGTTGTTGATCGAGACGGGGGAATTAGGCAAGACGGGTACGGGCTGACCCTTTGCTGCAGCGATATCAGCCAATAACTGGCGTGTCGATGCCTCAAAGTCGGGATCTTCAATCATTATGAGTAGGATGTGTGGGATGGAGAGGATCGAACATACCAAACAGAACGTCGGCCTCATCGACGATGACCCACTCGACATTTTCCAGGCCCATTTCGGGCTCGTCCACCCAGAACTTCCGGGTAGGGGATGCAGTAGAGTCCTTTGATCCAGCCCTCTGCGCTTTTTCATGGGCTCTCTGCTCCCAATTCCAGCCCCTGCCCTTCTCCAACTCTAACAACTTCATAGGAGTTCCGACGAGCACGTCGACTTCGTGGGATGAGCGACCTCCACTACCTGCCGTCACGTCGCCATTGTCGAATACGACGTCCATGGTGGTCTTCATCTTTGATGCGGTCGCATTGTTCCTGGCGGCGCTCAGCGTGTTTAATCGAGATGCGCATAACACGCGAAGTTTAATGACGTGCGAGAGCTTCTTGGTGAACCCTGCCAGCTGCCGCGATAGTTCGTGCGTGGGAGCCAATATCAACGCCCGCGGGTTCAGCGATCGCGGTGACGATGATTTGTCGTGTGGAGGACGAGCAGAGCGCTCCAATTCGGTGCGCTTCAGATCCTGAAGGAGCGGCAAGAGGTACGCGATCGACTTGCCAGACCCTGTCTCGCTCGCGAGGAGATACCCCTTGCGTTTCGATTCTCCGTTCGACTCCTCGATCAAATGCTTCAACGAGAGTGCCTGAATCGCAGTCGGCTTGGCGTCTTGACCCAATGTCTCCCTGACGCTTTGCAACAGACCGGGAAGCAGTGAGGGCGACGCGAAATCGTCCGGAAGACCTTTCGCGAGGGACGGAGTAGAGAGGTCGAATTGGTCCTGCAGCAAAGGATTCGAGCGTCGCGATTCCGCTTGCTTTGGCTTTTTACCGCTATGAGGAGCAACGTCTCGCTGGAAGGACGGACGTGATGACGGAGCGACGTGCAGCGAACCGAGCTTCTTGGCTTTGCCTGTGGGCTGCAATGACTGCGCCAGGCGGCCTTTCGACGTAGGAGCTATAACATGTGTGATGGTCGACTCGGAGGAACAGACAAGGAAGCTCACCAGCTTTCGGGCTGCTCTTTCTCGCGACCCTTCTACCTCCAGCCCATAACACGGACGACGTAGTGTGAATACAGCGCGAGAGGAAACATGAGTGGTTCATGTTCTTAGTCTAGACTTGATCGTTTCTGGGGTTTTTTTTCTAGCAATTTACCGTCACGTGACCTCATATTACCGCCCTCGAGTATGTCTCTTTCTTTCATTTGGCATGGAACATTACCCCTCAATTTCCACAGAGGAGGAGGAGGAGGGTGAGTAGACGACGAAACTGACGCTGGCTAGACCACAGTCCCGATTGTACCAGCGATGGTGATCATTTGGACCTGCCTGGCAGAGAGACTACGCCAAAGTTCTGTCATTGCTGTAATCATCTGATGTAAACCACGATAGTCGAGTTCTTGTCTGCTCCTCCTCCTCCGTTGACTCACCACTCCCTCCCCTTCCCATATTTTCTCTCCCGTCCCCGTTGGAAACGCAGCAGAGCAAAGCGCATGGCAAGGTGGACTTGGGAGGAACACGAGTGGCACGTCGTCATCCAGAAAGAAAGGAAACCAAGGCGCCGGAAGAATCGAACAGACACTTCCAAAGGACAAGGAAGCTTCCGGCGATATTGACACTGTTGCCCGCATATTGCGCACTGCACGAGGCAGAGACCTTCTTCTGCCGGTGCATCCACCGACCCCACAGACGGCGACAGGAAATTCCCTCACGACGCGGCTCCATCCATCGTCTCTCACGAAGACGATACCATGACAGATCCTGATGGCTGGCGCGATGACAAATGGGACAGCGCAAGCAGAAAAGGTGGCATGGGCAAGTACACAAGATATCGTCGCTAGATCCGCATCGCCATTCTCGCTGAGACTATCGAGCTCGGCGGTCCAGGTGGATCATATCAGTTGTTCTGATCCTGTGATAACCTGCCACCCACGTCAACGACGTTCCAATCACATATTTGCCCGTCTTCGTCCCCAAATACGATGCTCGCTTTTTTGTGCTCGAAACAGGCGCGACGCCGATAGGATGGCATGTGTGCATGTCTGGTGAACGCGTTCAAGGGCATACCGGTCACCGCATCGAACCGTTTTCGCGTTGGAGTTGGTCGTTGTGACCGGGAGCGTTGTCTCGTCTGCACACGGAACAACCGCTGTGACGCGGAGCACCCCTCCATGGCATCCCCACAACTCGTTGAAGCCCAGCAGAAAACTGTACACGACCTGGGAGAGAACGAAGAGTAATGGATATGCACAGGCTGACGAATGCAACCAGCATTGCATGTGTAGTAGGTTCTGCATTCCACCGGTTTTGTATTTATGCGTATATTTTTTTTTTGCCTACTACCTTGATAGCACGATGTTCAATAGCAAATGTCATGTCATTCTTGCCAACAAGCCGATGTGGTACAAACAAACTAGGACTAGTAACTTATGAGTGAGCGGGTAAATCAAGAGCATGCCCCTGTGCATCTTTGTGATGCAGTTCCTGCACAAGATCAACTGGTCCAAAAAGAAGTCATACCCTCCTAACCAAACATTCGTTTGCTCTGTGATGGACGAGTTTAAAAGGGGCTACGCGTACGAAAGCATGAGGTGGAAGAGAGAGACGAACCGTTCTCAAGCTGACCAGGTGGTGCAGTCGAAGTAGGCGTACTTGAACCTCTTCTTGATCTGGTCCAGGAGGTATCAGCCAGGGGTGCAGTGCGTAACATGATTGCTGGCCGAGCCGCCCTTGTTGTGTCCAGAGTGGAGTTGGCCAACGATGCGGGCCTTACCGTTCCTCATGTGCCAGAAGTCTCCGTTAGCGGAGAAGACTTTGGCAGTATTGTTGCCCGAGTTGTAGATACAGAGCTCGACGGACTCGATGCCGACTTCGTTCCGAGCGAATGAAACTAGGCCGGCATAGCGTCCGACGGTGAGGTTGGTAGTGTTGCCGTCCTTGCCGACCATAAGGCAGCGCTGGCCTTCGATGTCGAACTCTGCAGGGTGGGTAAGGTTCCTCTTTCGTGGCGCAGCCCTCGATCCGGAGCTTCCTCTCGTCAGGGGACAGAAGAGCAGTGAGGAAGCGACGGACATAATGGGTGGCATTGCTGCTGCCGACATGGCGCATAAGGGGGGGACTTGCGAGCCTCTGCGTGACCGCCTCGTGCCATTCCACAACAACATCGTCGACTCCGTTCTTCCGTAGAAGGGTAAGGATCTCTTGGGAGACCTCGTGGGCGGTATCGGCGGAGGTAGAACCCGGAATGACACCGACCTATATGACGACGGGACCGAGACTCCCCTTCGCCTCCTCTCCCAGCGGTGCGTGGGCGAAGAAGCGGGCAGGGTCGACGGACGACCAGTTGATCTTCCGAGCTTTGATCAGGTCACGAATCTGGGGACCGACAGCGTTCCAGATACCATTGAGCGAGGTGTCGAAGACTCCGCGGAGTGACTTGACGGGGAGAGGGGCGTGTCTGCCGACGGGGTTAGGGAGGGGCGTAGTGAGGAAGTCCGAACTGTAGACGAGGTCTGGGTGGTCGCCGTCCCCGGTGATGCCGTTGTAATATGACGTTCTCTCGTACTCGTCGGGGCCGTGCACGCAAAGCAAGCTGGGGCCCTTGCGTTGCTGGCCCTGGAGGCCAATACATTGGAGAGTGAAGAAGGAGAGTTCTGGACGGAAGGTGGTAAGTGTATAGACGCGGAAAGAAATTAAAGGACCCGCTCATGCTCTCTCATAGTCTTGAACACCTGCGCGGCGAGTATGATAGGCCTCTCGGGATGACGAACTCGCCTTCGCCTAGAAGACCGGCTTTGTTCAGTTCATCTTCCGTGAATGGCAAAGCTTCGAGAGGTCAGTGCGGAATAGACAAAGGGAAAAACGACAAGGCTCTCTATAATGATGACGTTATGAGTCAGTCTGAGTATCGGACTTGATCCGATATGTAACTCGCTTCCCGACCACCATCACCATCTCGATCTCCGTCGATGGCTTCGATTAATAAACAGCTGGTCGTGTTCGACTTTGACTGGTTGATTGTTCCCTTCACATCCAGAAAGAAATGCCGCTGATCGTCACCAGGTCCATGGCAGACCAGGACTCGGATCGATGGCTCTTTGAAGTCCTCGCGATTGACATTCGCAGAAAAATGAGAGATCGTCCTAAAGAGCCCGGCAGCACCATACAATGGACAGACCTCGTGTGAGATCCAACTACCTCATCGTTTTTCCTTCCTGGTCGAGATCGCCGTGATTGACGTCCCTTTCTTTCTTCCTCCCCTCCGATCTCAAAGTGCCGAGTGTCTGAATGAGTTGTCTCGGGAAGAGCGTGGCATTCAGAGGCAAGACATCGAGAGCGCCATCCTCCAGATCCCCTTCGTGAGTCTTCTCTCCATGCTCACCCGGACACCTACCCCCCTCCTCACACCGTCTTTCTCTGGCAGCACCCCGCCATGAAACGCGGCATCCAACTCCTCAAGAACCCAGCCAGCATCGAAACCACCCTCTTCATCCTCTCCAACGCCAACACCTTTTTCATCAACACCATTCTCCAGGTACGTCTCCGCACTCGCAACAGGATAGCGAGCACGCTCGCTCATTATTTGCTTATCCCCTCCCCCTTTTGTATGCCGAATCACAGCATCACGGTCTCCGAGGATTCATCGACAACCTCGTCACCAACCCAGCCGACTTCTCTGACCCTGCAAACCCACACCGACTCGTCCTCCGTAGGCGCGTTGACCCCTCAGGCCCGCAGCACGGTTGTACCGTCGGGTGCGAAGACAACATGTGCAAGGGTGCGCTTCTCTCCCCGCGTTGAGTTTCCCCATGTCCGATTCGATCTGAGACTTCCTTCTTTCCTCGCTCATCTTTCTGTGCACTATCGGTCCCGCAGGCCAGGAGCTCACACGCTACCTTGACGCCCAGCAGCAATCCGTATCCAACTCCGATGCATTTGATCGCGTTATTTATATCGGCGATGGAAGCAACGACTTTTGCGCCGTCTTGCGTCTCAGGAGGTGCGTTGCGTTACCCGTCCCCCTTTCCTACATCTCCTGCGGGTGACCGTAGCTCACTTTTCCTTCGCGTCCCCACCTACCCTTGACCTCAACTTTCGTTCTCCCATCACCCCTACCACAAACCCTGTCAGCCAAGACGTCGTCTTCTGCCGTCGCTTCCGCGGCCTCGAACGCAAGATCGCCGACGAGCGCGCCCGGGGCGAAGCTTCACGTCTCCGGTGCGCGGTGGAGTACTGGTCTGGCGCATGGGAGGTCGAAGAAAAATTCAAGGTGTATGCGGCCCGCGGTGCGGAGCTCAATTGAGTTGTTTAGGTCCCAAATGTGTCACTGTAAGTAGCAGGAATGAGGAGGCCGTTGTAACAATGCTCAAACAGGCTTTTATGCATACTTGAGTTATGCATTCCGTACGTAGTGACAAAATTCGAGAAATCGTCCATTCCCTGCACATCTAGCTCACCCTGACCTAGATAATCTTTCAGGTCGCTGCCTCCTCTGCCTCCTGCAACAGCTCCTTGAACTTCTTCCGCGTCTCATCCTGCGCGCCATCATTATGGGCCTCACTGGCCATTTTGGTCAACCACTACAAAGATGAGCTTGAGCATTCAGGGGAGGCCTGGCACCTGATCCTGGGTACGTCCTAGAACGCTTTGGTGTCAAAGAGAAGGACATCGCGACGACACTGGCTGACTTTCATGGTGATGTAGAGCTCGTTACGCCCTGCGTTTGGCGGGATAACAACATGCTGGGCCGCAAGGATGAAGACCCTCTTGCTCTCGCTACCCTCATATACATAGATACCTCCAATGCGCTCAACGTGAGGAGTAGCCTGGGCAGCGATGCGCAAACCGAGTGTAGGAGTGAGTGGACTGCATACGCTGGCGGCTGCAGCTGAGGAGGAGACGTAATTGAGGAGTTGCGGACCAGCGGCCGCCGGGCGAAGCTTTGAAGAGTGACTCCCGCGACCTCGACGTCGGTGATCCGAAACTTCTTGAGAGGTTCCTTGCAACCGACTGCTGCGACCTCGGCGTTCCCGCGGGAGAGAGAGATCTGGGCTTCACGCCTACCCAAAGAAGGACGGGACTGAGCGTCCCTTCTGACCTCGGCGAAGCAGGTAACGTCGACAGACGTCCACTTGACGTTAGTAACAGGTATCGAGGTACTCGGGGACCTGTGGGCCTAGTTCATCACATACGGTCTGCTACTATCGGGTGTTCGTAGATTGGCCTAGCCTCTTCCACGGCGCCCCCGTACGGTAGGCTGAGACGGGTTTGGAAGGGAAACCATAGTATACGTCAGATTGAGCTTCATAATCGGAGTCGGAGGCCAGCAGCGAAGACTCGAGAGACGCCATTCATTTCGTGAACTTTTTGGTTTATGGCGACGCAGCATGATGGAAACGCATGCAGCTTGTTCTTGTTTGGTCTAATGGGCATCTAGATCTCATCTTCACCTGCCAGTGACGTCTCGCGTGAGCACTGAGCTGCAAACTTCTTGCCCGGCGGGTGATTCTTGGAAGCAGACAACAGCAGCGGTGCACACCTACACAACAACAAGCATATTGGAGACCTTATGGTACGCTTCGACCACTGTTCCACCTCAAGCCAGGGGTACTCAATTTTTTGGAAAGACGATGACTGTTTGCCGATCCCTGATCCGACCTTGAGCTCGCCTCTCCTCACTGGATCCCCTTCCCGATTGTCGCATAAGCTGAACCTTGTCGGCGATATATTGCCGTTCGCAACGAACCTGTGCTAGCACTTTCTTTGGACAAGTCTGGTATTTCCGTCGAGTTCGACCTGAACAGGGAGTGTCGCACCTTCGTATGACCTTCGTGCTTTCGACAGGTTTCTCGTGTGGTGCCGCTTTTTCGATGAAAAAAAAAACGATCAGAAGGCCAGTTTAATTCCCTACACTGGCACGAACAAACACGCGGATCCTAAAGGGTATCGAAAGAAGACCCACGTGGACTCAATGAATGTATGCCGACCACCTGATGTCGGATACCCATGGGATCACTGGATTTGATCTATCGACAGCTACTGCATCCATCGAGTGTCGCGAGGTAAGTCACGAAGGTTTTCAGCCGTACTTTCTCCCTAAACATTGTTGAATGATATCATCGCCGATCTCAGATGATGCGCTGCTGGAGCTCGCATGATGCGGCTTAGCCACAACTCGAATGTCTTGCCATTAACCAGGTTGGAACAGACTGGTGGAAAAGGTGATTGGTGGGATCACGCTGGACGGGCCACTCCAGCTCTTGTTGAAATATCCATCGCTGAATTACATTGTCCTTGCCATCAGCGCGCGTAGCTATACCACTTCCAGTGAAGCGTTAGATCGATTGTCTACTATGAACTTCAGTGCCAACGATATTTTGTATTGACGTTCTGGACTCCATCATCGAGGAAGAGTTTATTTCAGTCATAGCCAATTGGCTTACAGGCACCGTGTGTCCAGATCCTGGACTTCATTTCCGTGCTTGGCATGTTCCAACTGTATGCAAGGGCCACTGGGAAAAAGTGTACCGTGCTGCCGATGTCATTCTGGGGCGCTTCAAGGATGATCGATGAAGATGCATCTTGGCGGAAAGCTTGGCCGAGGGTCCTTATGATTAGGTACGTTGCGCAATCTTGGATCTACGGATTCACACCGGGTTCTGATAAAAATTTACTCCCACTTTGGGTCCATACGATCATGGTCCTCGCTTGAACTACACATCCGCTGTACGTACCACATACCTAGTCTGAAGAAAAAGCTGTTTCTCTTGCCCCTACGTAGTCATTCGACGACAATCCCAGGTCCACATGAGCAGTGTATAGTCCACATCACATTGACGCAAAGAATTGCAATAGCAAGATCACTCGCCATTGCATGATGAATCCCATTGATAATCAGACTGTATTCATACTTCCCTGTGGAATTCACAACGTGTGCGATCTTTGCTCATGCATACCCGTGGCAATGCACGTTCACTCGCCCGCGCCCAGACTACCCCAACCGTGTCCATTTCAACCGTTTCAACGTTCCATTTTTTTTTTCAAGGCGCATCGACCGGGTACCAATCAATAGCCCCAGCTTTCCCAGCATCAAGGCCATCCAGAAGTGCCACGTCCTCCGAAGCGAGCACAAAGTCGTATAACTCTGCGTTCGATCTGATCCTGTCCGGTTTGGCCGATTTAGGGAGGGGAACGAACCTTTGCAAAACAAACTGAATGCGTCATCGAACCGACGATGAAGATGTAGGACGCA
This sequence comes from Leccinellum rugosiceps, assembly GCA_038089755.1. Lineage (NCBI taxonomy): Eukaryota > Fungi > Basidiomycota > Agaricomycetes > Boletales > Boletaceae > Leccinellum > Leccinellum rugosiceps. Next base: position 24,141 of record JBBPLL010000128.1, on the reverse strand, counting down.
CCCCTTCTGCAAGGACCACCTGAGAAGTATCTGAGCGGGATCCCGTCCGTACTATGTAGATCGACAAAGGTCATATAAGATGCAAAGCGTGAACGCTTCAACGGCGGTCGATCCAAACCTTCTTCGCCACCGACTGAATCACCGAATTGTCCATCTGCCCGCGCAAAATAGGACAGTACGCTTGCACGATGATCCCATGTGTGCGACAGTAGTCCACGATAGGTCGCTGTTGGCACAGGGGTTGAAGCTGCATAGCGGAGTTAATACACAGGAAAGAAAATAAGAACAGTATGTACCTCGATCTGATTCACAGCGGGTATCTGCAGTCCCGCGTCCTTGATCTCGTCGAGATGCTTGATGCCGCTAGATTCTCAGCATGAGGTCAATAGACACACGTTGCGGAAGAAAGACCGAACTAGTTCGAGACCCCGACGGTCCTGATCTTGCCCGCCTTCTGTGCGTCCAGCAGGGCGCGATAGGTTGCCAAACGTAGCTCCGTACCCGAGAAGGGATCGTGGATCAAAAACAAGTCGATATAATCTTTTCCGATCGCCAACAGGATCATGATATATGAATGAGCTCCCAGTCAAAACAACAAACGATCAAGAGCGATTATCCTTGCTCACCGAATCCGAATTTCCGGAGTGATTCATCGACGCCCTTGAGCGTACTCTCGTAACCGTGGGTCTCGCTTTCACATTTCGTGGCTTCAAGACGATGTACGTCGCATCGCGACACCGAACAATGAGCGAATTAGAGCCAGACGAGGATAATAATCACACGATCAAGCAGACAACGACAAACAGTAGTGAGGTCGCAACGGGACGGAAAAGCGAGACAGAAACGCACTGATGAACACCTCCTCCCGCTCGAGCCCGCTCTCCCTGACAGCTTGGCCGACCTCAGCTTCGTTTCTGTACATCTGTGCCGAATCGACGTGCCTGCCGGAAAAAAAAGTAAGCACAGGAAGATTTGATTTGGATGGTTTCGTGATGGGTAGCTGCGGGCGCGCCACGCAAAAATACAACAGTGAAACGCGATGCAAAGTGATTTAAACGACCGTGTCCCTAAAAACGGGACGTACCTATACCCAGCCTCGAATGCTGTTAACACGGACAAGCGCGTGTCCGAGTCGTAATCCTGATAAACTCCAAACCCGAGGAGGGGCATCGCATGTCCTACCAGTCAAATTCGATCAGATCGATCATCATATTAGGTGGTAAGTTGTGCGGCGAGAGGAGGAATAAGAAAAAAAAGGTAAGTATCACGCCATCCAGATTACAGTCCAGGCCAACAAATATTACCTGACGTCAATCGGACGGTGGATTTGATTGTAAGCGACATCGTTGCTATTGTTACGGTTATAGTAGTGTTCCTCGTTCGTTTGCCAAGTCGTAGTGCTGTCGTTGGTTTTGAGATAAGGTTCAACTCTCAAATTACCAGACTGGTAGCACTAGTAGTACGCAGTGGCAAGGTGCGTGTCGCACTTTACGAGTGCCGGACTCCAATGATCGCAGTAGCCACGGCCCACAGACACAAGTAGGGACCTGACACTGATCGCGCAAGGTAGGTCCACAAGTCTGTCACCACCCCAAAATATATATATTGGACTCGGACGGGTACTACAGGTTTCTCTGCCAATGATTGAACAGATTTCCACATGCACAATATTCAGAATCACTGTCAAGTTTCAGGCCTTCAGGTCTCGCGGATCCCCAGTGACTCGGCCGGGCTGAAGCGCTGAAGTCCCGGGTTCAGGCAAATTCCATGCATACGTTCGCCATGGTAGGCTACCTGACTCTACTAGCTCGCGCGCAGAGCGACAAGGATGTCCAACCTTAAACGTAAGTCGAACAAATATGTCGTTATTTGATTCATGTGTAACTGATCCGGGCCTTTACAGCACTTGGTCCCTCTTTCTTTGTTTTCCGTAACTCCGCTCAATTGCAGAGCATCTTCTCTCCCGCGTAACGATCGAAAACCCGGCTCTGCGCACTAAACCCGAGGTCATCTGAGCGTCATCTGTTGAGTCTCAATCATGAGCATTACAAATCAGGCTTCATCGGACGCTTCTTATTCCCCTCCTCATTCCCTGCGCCCTTGTTCCATGTGGTCATCATGATGTTGGCGGCGCAGAACCGCCCAAGAAACCCGATATCCAACCCCGGAAAGAGCAGAACAATTATAGTCAGGTCGCTGATCGGTGATCTCGATTGCCCTCACCATGACGTTAGCGATGAGGAACCCACTTCCATGATCCATCAGAAAGTGACGAAGGCCCGCCATTGAAAACAAATCGGAAGAACCGCTCGGCAGAGGGTTGGTACTGCTAGCGGTAAGTTCTATACCTTTTTTTTACCGATCTCCATACGGCCGTGGGCGCACCTACTCCACATTAAGTGGAAAAAATGATGCTGGGCGTCGCAAGTCTCTTCAAATTACTAATCGAGCGCGTCTTTCGTCTCGGTATGTACAAACTTGACGTATAATTGCTCTCTTGTTTCCCCTTTCAACTTCTCTGTCTGTCCTTAGTAGGAGGGGGACTGAAGGTTTGTGAAGAAGCCGAAGCAAAGAAGTAATGTTAGATAAGTAATTTCGTTATCGATGTCCTACTAACTATTACCCTAACGCCGCCCCATTATTAAATAACTCCCCCATCTAGCGAGGTTGATCACAATGATACATAATGGAGAAGCGCAAGGACGACTTGGCAACACTGGCATCCGAATCGGAACCACGTAGGGCCTAGGCCCGGACCTGGGGGTGGAGACGGGGGGTGTTGGGGTGTTGCGTTCCCTACGTACGACCATATCGTCCACCAGTCTCCGTTGTAGTGCATCCGAGTCCCATCCCACGACAACGTTCAGCACGAACAATTTCTCCAGGGAAACGACGCTCTTGTTCGGTCTCCATGCGAGGGGGAAACATCGTAAGCATATTTGAATGCTAGAATTGTTAACTGTTCATGTCATCTTCAACCCCCCCCCCCATTTCGTTCCTCAGATCCGCAACTTCTGATAATTGTTCAAGAGCTCTTTGTCTCCCTGGAGCGTTCTTGGGCAAGGAAGGGGGGTGGGACGATCGAGGTGCTGTCTTCACGTCCCACTATGCACATAATGATCAGACAACTACCCAGTAATTTTTTTTGAGGGAAGTTGCTCGTTCTCCAAGACTCCTACCAGTGCTAGATGGGGAAAGAAAGCACGATCGAAGACTCGTCGCCGACCGTGCGTATGACTCTCGTTCTCGCGCCCAGCCTGACTAGTGGTTGGCGAATTCAGCAGCACCCATTCTCCGACGACGGTCTAGACTCACCATTCAAGCACGTTCAACGGGCCGACTGGGTGATGCCATGCGGACGCGGCGGTACACAGGTGCAAGCGTCCCGTGCGTGCAGAACACGACCTACAGCATTCGAAGAAAAAGAAAACAAACAAAAAAAGACGCATGTACTCCACGACTTATCACCCAACGGAGCCGCAGCACCACACAAATGCAACCGCGCGGCACTAGAAGTCTGTGTGCCGCTGTGCTAACAGCAAGTGCGTGTTATCCACGCAAACGGCAAACGGTCAAGTGTACTCCCTTTTTTGTCTACATACGTATGACACGGGGGGAACAAAGGGCGAGATCCGGATGAACCGGGACCCGCTCCGCTCCTTCTCGCGTGTCACAGACTGGACATGCAGACATGCATCGCTTGCACTGCCCGCAGCGGAACCAAATTCGGCAGTATGTCCATTGTTGCAATGCGATAACGATCGCGTGTGTGGGGCAAGTAACCACTGATGGTGGAGCTGGCGGTATGGCACACACGGGAACTGTAACGAGGACATATCGTGGCCGCCGTTCGGTTAACATTCCATTGTCAAGGCAGGGCATAGTAGCGGTCCCAGTTCCGGGTTTGACGCGATCAGTGGTTGGTGGTATGGTGGTTTGGACATTCGTCCTTCATAACATTTTGCGCAACCCTGGGTTCGAAAACGATTGACAATGTACGAAAAAAATTGTTTTATTCATTTCCGTTGGGCCATCGCAGTCAACGCCGGAGTATATAAGACGAAAAAAAATGTTCTGACCTCGGAGCTGCTGGTTTCGATTTAGGAGGCGTTGCAGGCCTGACGATGCACGTACGACTCCGTGACATGATGAACAATGACAAAACGAATGGTAACGATCAGCCGGACGTGAAACAATTTCTTCTCCCCGTCCCCCCTTACCTGTATGCAGAACTGGTTCATTCAATCCATATACAAACGCAAGGGGCGGCAAGTTCATATTAATTGAGGAAGCTCATACGGTGCCATCGGGCGCCGGTTGGTCTGACCGCAAGGAAGTCTCAAGGCTTCAACCGCAGAATGGCCGGCGTCCTTCCAATTACATGGAGGAAGGAAATTACCCAGAGAGCAGCGGCAAAGGCAAGCAGGCAGGCAGGCATGCAGGAAGTATTTGACGCCATTACACCCTGCCTGTCCCTGTTTCGGCTACTTCCATATGCATACGCATGTGTCTCTCCGTTGCCACCATGAAGGCGTATTACAATTGCTTCTTGGTAATCAAACAGATCAGTTGCGGGCTGGAAAGACAGGAGACAACCCTGACCTTGGAGACATTTCGTCTCATCGTAGGAACGCCCGGAAATGAAGAAGGAAAAAAGGAAATGGCCAGGACGGTTTTCCCCCTGAGCCGAAAATGAGAGTTCAATACGTAGGTCCTTACGCATGCGTCGTCAGCAGCAAATCTGTTCTGCCTCGGGGCATCAAAGCTACGCGTCGTGGGTAGAAATAGAAGGCGTTTCATAACCTGTAGGGTGTCCAACGTTTCATGCAGACGTCTTGTTGCACATTAACAGGGGAAGCAAGGGTCAGCAGAGACGACCACGGAGAAAGCACACTGAAGTGTCCTCCCCCATCAGCACCGTGGCGTGGGACGTACACTTCGTGGCCCAGAACCATATTCCTTCTGCACGGTGTGCGTGAGAGGTGAATACAGGGCGCACCCTCGGGATCCGCGCCGAAAAGAGCACGATTCGCATCGCTTGTTAACGGCGAGCCAACCTGGGTACTACAAGAGCGACGGTCAGTGGCCGCCGCACGTCAACACATGATCAACCAGATCAACGAGTGGTTTGTTGTATAGCCTGTGGGCGCATTAGAGACAGGCTCGTTCCGGGGACTTAGCTTGCCTAGGGCGGGTGGCTCGGTTCGAGTTCCCGCCTGCCCGAATCTGGATGGCGACTCGATTGATCATCGGGGATGACCGGTGAACCTTGTCCACCCAGGACCCTGTCGACCCCCAAGATCCCTTTCACAGCTCCACATGGGGTCATGCCATGCAGCAACTATGCGGGCCTGCAAATAAATTACGTTTATTGGGATGCGGCGCTATTCTATGTATGAGACGGTACGTCGTGAAAGGGTTGTTGCCACATCACCCAAACACATCCCAGGGTAGAGGACCCTGATAAAATTCGGTAGGATCGTCCGGACACCACTCTAACAGACCACGCAGTTCCGGCGCGGATGCGTGGTATGGATGAAATCGGATAAATGGATTCCTACCCCGCCTTTTGGTAAGGAGGAAGTCGTGACAGCCATACATGTCAAGGGTATATGGCTTGTAGCCGTTTTTCGACTATATAGGATAAGAGTAAGCATTCCGAATTAGTGCGTGAATCCCTAGAATGGTCGCGTCCCAACCCTTACCTCGCCTTGGCGAGCCGTCATGGCTTCATCACCCGTGGTGAGGGGTTCGAGACCCATGTATTCAAACAACGGGGCAGGGAATCTGATTGCCGCTCGATGTAACTCTTCAAACCGGCGCTGCTTCATCTCGTATCCAACCACGGTAATTTGCGACGGGTATCTTCCAGTGACCTCATGAAACCGCGCGATTGAAAACAATACGTTTTGATATGAATCGAGCGCATACGTCTCCGTCGTGGCTCGAAGAAATGGGGTGCTGTCGTCGCCGACGGTCGCTATGACGTGAAAGAGGTCCAAACTTTGCGCCACCCGCATGTATGACTCTGCCTCCGTCGTCGTCGATTGAAGCCTAGTCTGACCGCTGCGGAGGCGAGAGACAATCAAGAAACAACGTTAGCAATTCGATCGAAGGTTGAACGTGGTCGCTGCGAAGAGCCCTTACCCACTGAATACGAGCAAAGAATTTTTGTCTTGCGACGCGAGCAGGGTTCTGGCAACGTTCCCCAAAGCGTCAGACTCGCGTTCCCACCACCACCACCACCACCGGGCTCGGAGCTCGACTAGGCCCGGCGCGTACGCGTGGCAAAAGAATAGTAAAAATTGCAACCAAGCTCACCCTTGCCTGATGTGATCGACGAACGCAGACACCCTGCCGCCACCTCTTTGGTAATCTTCCAGCGTCCACATGTCCTCGTCAAGCACCTCCTCCGGCTTCGAACCTTTCCAAATGGCGTGTCCAGGCACGACAATAAGATGAGAGAGGTGCTTCAACATCTCATCGCGGCGTATCGTGGCAAGAATGCTTCCCGGCGGAGCGTAGCCGAGGAAGCCCCCGCCCCCGTTCGATGACGAAAATGATGATGATGTCGATGATGAAAAGAGGAAAGCGAGGTTGTAGAAAAAGGATATGCAGCTGAGAGCAGTCAAGAGCAACACGCCTAGGTTGGTCAGTCTTGAGCGCCCACTGAGAAACCGGAGGGTGGCGCGGTAGTCGAGCGAACGTGAGCGACCTCCTTTGGCGCTGTACTGAAAGGCGCCACGACGGGCAGAGGAGCCAGAGCTCAAAGCTGGTGCCGGGAGCATCTGCTCGGGACGATGGGGAGGGTCATGTTTCAAAGTCCATGTCCGACGGGACCACTCAAAAGCCGGGCACCGCTTGGCACTCCCAAACGGGAACACCTCCACTACAACATACCTACTCTCCGTTGGTGCAACTCATTGACCCACTCGAACCATTGCAGTCGAGTGAGATCCGGTGGAATTCTGATTCGGATCATGTTGTGGCTTCCACTATTCACATCCACATTGTGCCCCGACGTGACAACCTTGTTTCACTTATAAAGTCTCTCCATGTCGTCCTTGGAGACCGACCGAACCCTCCCCTCTTCACTTGATACAGTCTCCTAAACGTCCGACTCTCGTTCATTTTCGTTTTTCCTAGAGGATCAAAGTTCAAATTCCGGACTTTGTCCGCTGTTGCCTGGTCTACAGACTCCCCCTAATCCGAGGCATGACATACGCCAGTTGACTTGGTGTCCTCATCCGCCCGTGGGCGAGTTCGTATATTCACCAGTCGCCAAAGCGTTTCAAGGATGCACGCGTGGAACCATGTCACGGGTGAGCCAAACTGTCTCCGAATCGTGAGGCTACTAAAAAAAAAGAAACATAAGCATCGGTAAGTCGAACGTGCCTCCATGTCACGTAGTCATATGGTAGTGTAGTTTTTGTATCAGTATTGGGTAGTAGTAGCAATGAACGCAAAAAGCCAACCAAGAAAAGACAGTAAGATATATAATTAAGAGGTGCTTTACTAGGGTATGGTGTTTAGCAAGTATCTCATGCTGGCTCGATCACCTGGCGTCGCCCAACCGCGTGCAACCCGTTCCAATGTTGCAGAGTGTCGGCCCCACATTCCGCTGCCACGACCGCCGCTCGATATCTCTGGTCGTCTGTCGAAATGCTCCGATTAGGCCCCAATTCCCATTCGTAAAAAGAGTTACTCGCCAAACCGTGACAGCGCATCGAATGCCGTGTCGCCTTCCAGAGGCGCCGCAGGCCAGTGGTGGTGGCTGCCAGTGACAACGCTGCCAGTCGTCTTCTCGTCTATGTACGCATGCGGAAAGAGATGAACGGCGGGTTAAAGGAACATCCATCGAATAAATACGACGAGCGCTCACAACTTCGTCCACCGTAACAATAGTCCCCTCCATCGAGCGGGTCAACAAACGATGCGAGGTGCAACTGGTGATCGGGACCGCCAAACTGACTCTCACGCAACGCCCGTCTCACGTTCGCGCACGCTTGGTACGGGGAAGTCCTGGCAGCACGATTATTTCGACCGCCATGACCGGCGACGGAGTGTGCATGTGACGAGTCAAAGACATCTGCCAGCCAAAAAGCGAATCAGGTACAGGTACAGGTTTTAATTTATTTTCAAAATCGCGTCTCGCATTTCCCCCTCGTAAAAAGAAAGAAATTTGCCAACGAAAAGCCAAGGGGGAACAGACGTACAATGATGAGGTTCCTCGCTCAAATTTTGATGTGATTGCTGTTTGAAATTATCATGGGTCGTTCCAGAAAACGAGGGCATAAAATGGTGATCATGAGCATATCTTTGATGGTGACGTTGTAAATGGGCGTGTTGTTGTTTGGAAATTACGTCTTGCAACTGTTGGTGTTCAGTGGCAGAAGACGGCGGGGGTGGTGCATAATATACTGATCCTCCAGAAGCGTGGAACGGATGTTGCTGTTGGACGTCGACTACGCCGTGAGGAGGAGCATTCGGATTGAACGAGGTGGTCGGGTCGTCTACGGCGGAAATCGGAGAAGGAACGATTGGATCGCTTGACGAGTGTGAATGATCAGAGGGAACGGAATTATTACTGCCATAGCTTGGGTATACGAGAAACGGATCGAGCAGATCTCCCTGAAAGAACGTCGAAAAGGGTGACGAGGAGGACGGTTGGGCGGTGATAGAGCCTGGAGAACCCGTGCTGCTCGCGGCTGCTGAGCCCGAACAGAAATGCTCCGATGGCGAAGGCGCGGATACCATGTCCGAGTCCGCAGCACCGGACGGCGGCGGTGCAGCCACCCAGTGGCAGTCACCCTCGGCCTGCTGCTGCTGCTGATCAATTGGCAAGGAATGAGAATGATCCGCGGGGATGTATGGCTTCGGAGACGGGGAAGCAACGTGTGGGTGAGTCGTAGCAGGGATCAGCACTGGAACCCGATCGTCAGAACAAGAACCCGCGCTTCGTCGCTCGACGGGCGTGGCTGCAGCCTCATGAGGTGACAACGTCGGCGCCATACCCATTCCGGACGACGACCTGGCGGACGAGGATCGGATGACAAACACGCATTCTTTCCCACGTGCCTGGCATTTGCTGCATGGCCGCTGCAAATCACATTTCACTTTGGAGTCGGCACAGGCCTGACAGGACCGTCGCCTCGTGCGGTTAGCATGGGACCTAGAATCACGGGTAAGATCGAGTGACGGGAAACGGGGCGCGTGCGCGCGCACAGCAAAGAAGAGGGGGAGGACATAACCGGGTAAAGACATAAAAAACAAAACAAAATAAAACAAAAAGAATGATAGGAAACGAGAACACCCACGAATCACCGCATGTTTTCTTATGTCGCGTCAACAAATCACTGCGGGTAAACTGCGCATCACATGTCTGTCAGGGTTCAACGTCCGGTCCTTAGCATGCGGGATCGAAAAAAGACGTTTTTGGACAAAAGTCCCTTACATCGCACCGATGGGACCTGTCTCCGGTGTCTGTTGGGTTCGTTCCACCGAGGTTCAATGCTCATGCTCAAAGAACGACAGATGTGAGTACTCACGGGTGCGCAAGTGACGATTGAGATGAGTGGTGCGCGTGAACTTGGCGGGACAATGCGGACAGAGTTTCGTTTGGGGAAGGATGGGTATATTGCCCTTGTGAGACCTCATCTTGGACACTGCACCATCCTTTCTGTACTCGATGGCAGTCCGAGGTTGCGGTACCGCGACAGAGGAAGCAGCGAGATCCGGACGATGACGAGAAGAGGTGGTCGACCCACAGGCCATCTTGGGAAAGGGGAAGGCAAAGGGAGAGTCAAGCCAGAGAAGGCTGGAGTTGCTCGAACGTCAATCGGAGGACGTTTATTTAAAAAGACTGGAAACGCTTTATACATGGGAGTGACAAGCTCTTTGGAACCCTACAACTCCGATTAGTGAATTGCATCTGCAATGGACCGAGGCAATACTAACCTAAATTTGATTTCCAGGACCCCGGACAAACTGTCCCGAAAAAGGAAACGATAAGTCGGCGAACAACAACGCGATCCCAGTGATACCGACCATCGAGGTGAATCTAGAGTTGAGTGTGAAATTATTGCCTACCGAGAATCTTATGTTTCCATGGCCGTGTCACCATCGAGTCCGTTGAGCGGCACTCGCAGTGATCAGTAGTGACTGCGTGCCACTCGCCGACAACATGCCCTTGTGAAGCTGATTCATGAGCTGACAAATCTGAGATCTGCCTCCTCCGCAACTTTCAGGGACCGCATGTTTTGAAAGAAAGAAAAAAGAAAGAAAAAACAGAGAACAAATAAATAAAACTAACCTGGCCGCTCCGATCGTGGAGCGTGTGTTGATCGACATGGCGTCGGATAGCCCCAGATCAAATACTTGTCCGACGCCGGAGAATTAAGACCACACAACATGCTGCCAGCCACGGCCATGGTTACGTCTAAGTTCACCAGTATTGCCGACATCCAACATTTAACACCATCCTACCTAACCCTCAAGCTGTGGCAAGTTTTTTTTGCTTCCTCGCCGCCTCATGCTTACGGCTTAAACTCCTGTTCTAGTGCCCACTGCACAGCTTGCTCCACGTCGTCGACCTCGTGTGTTGGGCGGTGGCTTGGCAGTCCCTGACGAGGGTCGTAAACACCCGTCCTCACCAGAATAGACTTCCAACGTGCGGCATTCGCCCCTGCAATGTCGGATTCCGGATTGTCTGAGGAGCGCAACATGAACCCGTTGCCGCGTTCGCTCGCTCTGGACTCCGCGACTCACCTCCAACCATGTATCTGTCCAACGCATTATGCAAAACGTCAGTTGGTGGGAGGCACATTGAAATGCAATTGTTTTTTTACCTACACCGAGCCAAGAGAAGATTTTTCTAGCAGCTGTTCCCGCAACATCTGCTCCGCGAACGTGTATGTCGCTGCCGTGGGCTTTCCGAATTGAGTATACGGATATGGCGTTCCGGTTAGCGACTGCATTGCATGAAAATAGGTTGGTCGCCGGGAGATACCGCAACTGAGCTCAGTTACCTTGAACACAGCTTGGAAAGCTTCTTTGAACGCGCCTTGCCCAAGTCGAGGTCTATCAAAATCTGATTTCCATATCAGATCTGGGTTGCAGAAAACGAGGTCGACCGCCTTCCGCGTGTGGGTGGGCAGACAGGGACCGCCCACAACGCCGCCTGATTGAATCAAATCGCACATCACTTGGATATCAAGGGCCCAGTTTCGAGGATCATGAAATACAATGATGGCTGCGATGCAGATTTGGGAGAAATCGGTTATCTAAACGCAGATTTCGCTTGTTCAAAAAAAGGTTTGATCGGAGTACAATAAGCGGAGACCGACCTTGACCGACTCTAGCTCTTCAGCCGAAAGACTGTGAAGCGGCCACACACTGTAACCTGTTTGAGAAAACTGCCGTGAGCCGGGTGACGGCGAGTGACTTACGCCTTATTCCAAGCAAGCACGTCAAGGGTGGTGTAAACATGCTTAAAGCCGTAGCTGTTCTCGAGATCAGAGATCCGTGTCAACAAGAGGTGGCGTAGAAAACACATAAGCAATTACACTTCGGCAACCTTGCGGAGTGCGTCGCCCTTGCCGCCGAGCACTAATACCGGTAGATCAGCATACTTATGCACGACAGACTTTAGTACGGTGTGCGCCTGGATAAGTCGTCCTGGATCGATCTGTGTGAATGAGCATTCTAAGTGAAATGACCATCTCGAACCGCGGATCTTACTTTGGTTCCCAGCTGTTGACTGAGTTTGTGGCAGCGGGCCGACTCGCTCACGCCACCGCCATTAGTGAGCTGCAGGATAATTGAGTTTGATGGGAGGTGGAAAACATGAGGTATCATTTACTAAGAGGTAAGGTATTTTACTTGGGAAAGCGATCAGGACGGGCGAAGCACGGTGGAGCGGGAAAAAAAAGAGACGTACACGCCGAATGGATTGTTACCGTCCAGGATCGACAATGCTCGCCTTGAGGCGGGTAGTGCATTGTCACCGAGAACGAGAACGCCATCCTGAGCGTGCACGGGTGAGAACTACAGCGTGTTTGGGTCCCAGGAAAACCTGAATGAGTCACGGACGATATCAAACACGAACGCCAGCGGTGAGGCGGCCTTGTGAGCTTTTAAAACGGGATCGGGATGAGAAACGAGCAAAACGGGATAAACGATAGCACGCGTTGTGGAGACTCGCCTGTGCTATGTCGTACAAAAGAAACGATTGGTGTGATATTGACGTACTTTGAGCACATGTACCTCTGCAAACACAGGGTGTTCAGCTGGCGCATCCTGATTCTGGACTTCTCGGTATGTTGCGTGAGAGTCAAGAAAAACGCGGCCTGCGACCGTTTATGAAAAGAAAATGAGTGACAAACATTAACAATGGGAGAGAAGTTGACAACCTTGGCGATGTGACTTGATATTATGCGCCGGAGCCCTGAAATGACTCGACTTTGAGTCCACGTTGTGCACAAACGTGGTGAGCTGCAACATTTTGGAGCTCACCGCGACTTCCGTACCGTGGTACCGAATTACTTAATCACGATCGACACTGGGCAAGCATCTCTCTCTCCGAGTCTCCAGGGCCGAATTCATACTTACAGCAAACCATAATTAATGTCTAAAAATCTCTTAGCTGGACACACTAAGATCTTAGAACTAAACTTTCATTTCAGCGAGCTGGGCAACAGACGGCGTTCATGTACATACCTGATGGTGCACAAAGGCAGGTCAGGATACCTGTCTTGCGTGACGATTATGATCCTCGTCAAACGAGTGCGGGGGCCAAACAACTGAATTCATGAACATTGATAAGAATCGGAGTCGCACAGATTCCCTCTGAGCAACATGATCAGTCACCTTGCAGTTTGTTGCGCGTCAAGCCAGTTTTGCCCGTGGTGATCGCATATTCACATCAAGGCTTGTACCCAGTCATTCGACAGATATCGTGATTACCGCGGAATGTACATTTCGCCACAAAGCTGGATGATGACTGGGGTTGTGATGATCATTTCCTCTATCACTCTGCCTGATTATGGCTTGTTTCATACAGTTGGGCGGCAGGGTGCTCAACTCGAGGTTGCCAGGCCTCGTGGATGCCCACCATTGATCTAGATTCAAGTCCACACACCACACCTGAGCCTAGGTCACCATGGACTGGTTCGATCGGGCCAAATCTACCATCCTCATCTTTGCCAACCGTGGGAGGCAACGCTGGTGCTATTCTGAAAATAGTTCCCGAGGGTCTATCTATAGCCACCTGTTCCTTATCTTTTTCTACCTTCAACATCATGGCCTCCGTAACACTTCCTGAGCTCGCAATCATCGCAGCGGGAGAAATGGGCGCTGCAGTTGCCGGTAGACTCACTGGGACTGGTTGCACGGTGTACACTGATCTGGACGGACGCTCCGAGGCAACACGGCGACGCGCTAAGGAAGTTGGGATGCATGATGCACCTCTAGACGACATCGTAGTCAAAGCGGACTGGATACTGAGTATACTACCTCCCCGGGATGCAGTTTCGCTGGCTGAAAAAGTTCGGGACACCGCCGCGAGGCAGAGCAGACAAGGCGGCACCGATCCTCTGGTGTTTGTAGATTGCAACGCCGTCAATCCGGAGACGGTGAAACGGATTGCAGGGGTGTTCGTAGGCACAGGCATCAATTTCATTGATGCCAGCATTATCGGAGGCCCGCCGAAAGATGGCTTCGATCCCACCTTTTACGCATCTGCTGAACCAGAGGATAAACACTTTCTCGATTCCTTTGCAGCTCTCTCCCAGTATGGACTGAAAATCTCACTGCTGACGGGAGAGGGTGCAGGTGTGGGGGATGCAAGTGCGCTCAAAATGTCGTATGCGGTAAGCAGATTTCCGTTCTGGATATATGTTGCAGCAGGGCGTTAGAGCGGCACGTAAAGGGGATCACCAAGGGAACGATTGGTATATATACGACAATGATCTTGGGTAGGTGAATAAGACGATAGTGTGGTGCATTGCATGCTGATAAGCTCACATTAGCTGCGCACGCGTCATCGCCAGCGACTGCTGAAGCATTGATGAAAGAGCTGAGCGTGTCGCAGTCTGGTGCGATGGAGCGGATGATGAAGGCTATACCACGCATGCCTCGAAAAGCCTACCGATGGGTGGGAGAGATGGGGGAAATTGGAGAATTCGTGGGCGGGAAAGAAAGTGATATCTATAGAGGACTGGCTAGGATATACGAGCGGATTGAAATGTCTCTGGAAGGGGATCAAGCGGATGTGGAGGCATTGTTGCGGTATGTGGAAGAGGCGCAGAGGAAATGATAGCAGATTCGGAGGTCAGCCGCATCAGGAACGCTCTAGCTGTCGTTGGTCGGCAAATACACACGGCAACCGCGCAGCTTTTTTCATTTCAGCGCGTCAATCATGAGGAGTCCCCGGAAAAATGACTGACAGTGTCGATGGCATCAGCCCCATGTCAGTTAATGAGCATCCTGGTCAGTTTCTTCGTCGGGAGCGATGGTGTTCGAGGGTCGAGGTGGCCTGGTAATAATAGTAACCGAAGTAAGCGAAGATATTACTTACGGAACGGGATTACGCTAAGGTAACCGCCAGTCTCTATCTGCACCCAACACAACGCTCCCTGCAAATTTTCAACGTTTGAGTTCCGGTAGTTGTGTCCTACTCGGCCCGTTCAGCGACAACCCGCATCATAGACTTGCGTTTTGTATTTTACCTTTGGAACCCTAGTCTGCTCTTTATTTTTTCTCCTCTTCTTCTACCCGCACAGAACTGCGCTCAATGGCCACCGTCGAACCCGATAACGCCCTCGATCAGACTCCGTCTTCGCCAACCACGGCTGCGGCGCCATCCGAGCCGTCCACGACGACCAAGCCAGCAGACCCAATCCCCAACGGCGCCTCCGCCCGCTCTGCGATAGTAGTACCGCAAGTGAACGTGAATGGCGAACCGTTACAGAGTCCTCGGCCCTCTACCACATCCTCCCCGCCGTTTGATCCGGATAGCTCGACCTGGGGCGCGAATTTTTGGGTGACGCTGGTCGATCCACAGGTGCGTCGTGTCTTGCCCTCTGCGTCGTCGATGACCCGTACGAGCGCCGTCCCGTTTCTTCAAGACCAGCACGACCTTCTTTGCATGTCCAGCGACGGGTCAAGTGAGCTGGGACCCTCCAGTGGGCACTTTTGTGTGAGTTCGTGTGTTGTCCCCAATTTCAAATCATGATGCTCAGTTTTATATCGTTTCCACCCTTTTAGTCTTCCCCCCAACGACGATGGCGAGTGGTGGGAGCTCACTGACGAATCTCGTGGCGGAATACCATATTATTATCAAACTAAAACAGGGGAGACAGTATGGGAGCGCCCGAATGGATTCGTCATTCCCCTGACTGTCATACAAGTAACTCATACTCCCTACCGTCGCTTTCGAATCGTGCTCACTGCGATGCATTTTTCAGCAAACAGCTCTCGGTCGTCGTCTCTCCCAGACCGGCATGCGTCGAAAGGCATCGAACAGCAACCAGGACACGACTCCCGACCGCCAGGCCCATCGCAAGGTTAAGGTGCAAACCGGCGGCGTTGACAAGAATACCCGTCATGTCTCACCTCGATCAGGCAACTCGGATCCGCAACAACGGCCTTCGCATCCAACCATTCGTGGTTCTCCGGGACGGATCGCGGTATCCACGAGCACGAGTCCCGCTAGGAAGCCACTCGCGCAATCTCCGCCTGTCAGACGTTCTGTTACTAACGACCACCATGCTCAATCGAATGGGACGATGGCCCGCGGTCGCTCGAACGGGCTTCATACCAATCTTCCCCCGATCCCTGCCTCCCCGTACGCATCAGAACCCTCTACCCCCGGTTCTCGTAAGTCGTTATCACACCATTCTACAAATGGCAAGCCGAGTCCCAAGGAGGAGAAACCGTACCCCAACCGTGCTGGCAACGGTGCGGTGACCGATACCGAAGACGGGACTCCATCGCGATCGAGATCCAAGTCTTCTTCATATGTGCCCTATAGATCACCAGCACCGCAAAGTTTGAACGCTGCGGTGCAGATGCTCTCATTATCGGAAAGGAGATCGGCGTCGGATCACGGTCACTCCTTCACACCTCGTCCTAGTCCTAGTCCGGCCGCTGCAGAGAGCAGTAAACCACGTTCGAGCATGAGTAGTTCGAGTTCAAAGTCCAAGGAGAAACGCGATCCTTCGTTGTCGCCAACGAAGAATCTGCACGTGACACACGGCGCGTTTTGGATGACACGGAGTACGTCAACGCCGCCGACCGTTAACGGCAAGACTATCAGTAACCCCATCCCGAACGAAGGTGAGGCGCATTCCTCGACGAGTATGGTGCTCTTGATCAGGCTCGACAGAGGCTTCGTTGCAGATGAGTCCCCTGAAGCACCGGTCGACCCGTAAACCTATCCAAGTCGCAGCATCGACGAGCACTTTGTCCTCCCTTAACCGTTGCCCCACAACGACACTTGCATCAGGGTGCGTATCCCTACGCTTTACCGAAGAAACGTCGTTGATAGTTTTCTCAGGACATACCCTGTACTTCCTCATGACCTTGCTTCCGACATTCAACAGTTCTCAGAGTCAGAATACGCCAAACAGTACTTTTCCACCCATCGTACGGGCTTTATCTTCCGCCGTAGAGTCCCCGTGGCACAGATGATGACATGGCAAAAGGCTCCGCTCACTTCGCCTCTCCTGACGCTGAACCGATCTCTGAAAGCGGACGCTGTCAAGATCTTCAAGGTGATCCAACACATCATGGGTGACCGCGAGCGGGAAAAGCCGGCAGGCATACCTGTACCTGTACATAACGGATCCACGACGTCTCTTCCCACTAGCTCGATGGGCCTCCTTGAGGAAGAGCGATGGTTACTAGGAGAGGGCCTCACGCACGGAGAGCTGCGAGACGAGATATACTGCCAGGTGATGAAACAGCTGAGCGGCAATCCAAACCAGGAGAGCGTTTTCAAAGGATGGCAAATGCTCTGTGTGATGCTAATTGCGTTCCCCCCGTCGAAAAACTTTGAGACTTACCTCCGCTCCTTCATTCTCCAGCGGATATCCCAATCCGAAGGCCGTGTGGATGTCATGGCCAAACACTGTTTACGTCGACTGTCTGCCATATCGAAGAAGGGTCCAAGAGGAAAGCCGCCAACCGTCGCAGAAATCGAGACCGCGTCTGACGCGGCGTTCAACCCGTCTACGTTTGGGGAATCCTTGGACGCAGTCATGCGCCTTCAGGAACGTAACTACCCGAAGGAGAAGATACCGATCATCTTACCGTTTCTCGCCGACGGCATCCTCGCCCTGGGCGGTACCAAATGCGAAGGCATCTTTCGAGTGCCTGGCGACAGTGATCTCGTTTCGGAGCTGAAGATCAGAATCGATAGGGGATATTACACGCTCGAGAACGTCGACGACCCACATGTGCTTGCGTCACTGCTCAAGCTGTGGCTCCGCGAGCTCCTGGATCCGCTCGTCCCTGAAGAGCTGTACAACGACTGTATTAACGCAGCCGCTGAGCCGGCTTCGTGCATAGCGATCGTCCAGCGATTGCCCACGATCAATCGCAGGGTCGTGGTCTTCATCATCAGCTTCTTGCAGTTGTTCCTGGAGGAGAAGGTGCTGGCCAGCACAAAGATGACGGCTGCGAACATGGCGCTCGTTTTGGCCCCGAATTTGCTAAGATGTAGCTCGGATTCGATGAAGGTCGTGTTTACGAACTCACAGTGAGTGGACCCTACGATGTAACTGGTTTGCGGCACCCAATCGATTCTGACCGCGCGAGTCAGGTTCGAACAGATCTTTGTCTACAATCTGTTGTTGCACCTCAACTGCAACAAGGTCGATGAGGACTACGTGCCTGTTCATGGGCGAGGCGCGAGTCTTCCTAGTTCACCGAAATCTCGCGCGGCCAAGTCTCGGAACAACAGGAGATAAGATTGTCTCTTTGCTGAGCCTAATGAAGTCGAGGAGCGCACCCAGTTCCAGGATGGCTCGTACTGTTTCTTCCAGCACCGTTATCGTTCGTTCATCCTTGGAGGTGTTTGAACGCTTTCTACGTGCCTCAACCCGCAACCTATCCGGATGTATCGATGACCCAGACCAAAAAGTTAAATAATCCCGCTCGCTTTTACCTTGTCCCACTTTTTTACTTCCCCTCGTTGTACTCCAAAAATGCACTTATCGATACTAATACCAAATACCAACATCAATATCTCCAACTGCTTGCATGCTTCGCCCATCGATCCTTTCTTTCGTTGCTTCTCTCACAAATTTTTTCATTCTAGTTTACCTTGCTTTCATTTCTTGGTTACTCGCGTTGTTTTTCTCACATGGACGGACTCGCTTTTTGTTGGTTTGGTTTGGTTTCTTGCAGAGGATCCGTAGCCAGTTTGTCGATCATCTATCGACTGACAGATACTCGTCGTTTTTGTAATTGTCTTACACCTACATTCCTCGCCCTTTTCTCCCAGACCTTCTTTTCTCCTTGCTTTGCTTTTTTCTTCTCTCCGCTTATTTTCACCACATACAATCCACACCCCTTTGTGATGAGTATGTTTAATGCTAACAAGAAAAAAAAGACAATTGAATATGCTGGAGCGACTTGTTGACTGCATAACCTGACCTCAGCTGGTCACCGGTTCCGACCGCCGCGCGCGCGCCCAATGATTGAATGAATTTCAGGATACGAAGCTGGGCCAAGGGTCTGGAAGGTCTTTTTTTCGTTCTAGTACGTGAGGTGGTCGTCAACTTCAACGGCGACTGCCGTACGCTCTCGAAATACTGCTGCATGGAGTTAAGAATCGTGTAACTCCGAATCGGCTGTTCAAGAAGTCTGACGGCTTGCTTCCAACCCGGGGGAACAACCGGATCATGCGAGTACTTCTACTGGGTCCATCAAATCGGAGTTCAAGTTCCTTGGTTCTCCGAGATTGATATCGAAGGCTAACCTGATTGCCGTGAAAGTGCTGGTAAGCAACTATGTAATGATATGTATATACATATGTCGTTGATCTCTTGAATATGCTCGGCCCCGGCGACTGAGTGTGCGTAGTCCTGCGATGTTTTTTTTTTCGGGAAATTCCAGTTGCGAGTGGGAGCTTTACAGAAGTTCCGGACGTGGGTGATGGCGGTTTTCCTGAGGATTGCAAAGGGAATGAATACTCAGTTGGCAATGTCGTGGCTCTTCTTAGCTTAATTCAGCATTGGTTCACCCTGAGGTTGCACAGCTCCCACCCCCTTATTTTTTTTTCCTAAACCATCTCCTCGCCAGCAGTTCTCTTGCGGACCAAACAAGATTCTTCCTTCTTGGGTGTGACTGATTCAGCCGAGGATACGATCGGTTTTCGTCAATCTCTTGATCGCTAACCACTGAATGGCGCCTATGGGTTTCCGAGGAGGTATGTGTTGTTTAAGAGCCCCGGGTAACGTTGATTCATGAGCGCTTGAGCTCTGGGCCTCTGGCAAGGCGAGGAACACGCGTAGCTAAGAGGCCTGTCATCTCTGGGCACTCTGTCTGTTGCATTCAGTTATGATGTGATCGTTTGCAAAAAAAAAAGATGAATCACGGGCTTGAATGATGGGCCCGTACGAGCAGCGTTCCAGAAATTACGATCGAGTCAATGCTCGGGGACGTACTACCTGACCAGCTCTAAGCTCTTCATGGGCCCTTTATAGAGCAGGTTCGTTTGCCACACAAAAATACGATGGCTTAGGCTGTGACCTGGTTGTCACTGGCAGGACTGAGCCTTTCAGCATACATAAACACTTTGAAGGGTGAAGAGGAAGCTCATTAGTACGGGACGATTTCATTCTCCAATAAGTACTGTGACATCAGGTAGGCAGGGAGAACAGAATAGCCTAAGGGCGGGGTGGTAGACACCAATAGGTACCTCGTGGTGAGGACTCCATGTGGGGAGGCAGATGTATTTTGGTGGACGGGTGGTCGGTTTCGAGTGGGGGCTCGGATAGTTGCCAGCGAGATAGAGGGTGAAAAATCCGTTAGTTGCCATTAGATAAGTTTCGATGCCTGATTTGAAGTGTGAAGGCGTCTGAACGTGACTCAAGACTATCCAACGAAAGAAGCTCTAGCGTTACGTACATACACTGCTGTCTTGGTTTGGATCTAAGTTTCTTGATCCGTACGACGACTCGGGGCCCGTACATGTAGTCCTTCCCGAATCCCGAGGTTAGAATTTGTGAGGTTATCATGATTTCACGGTAGCGTCACAGCACAGACAGAAAAAGAAGAAAGGGCAGAGAAAGACACAAAAAAGCTTCGACGCCAGCAGGATTCGAACCTGCGCCCTCAAAGAGGAACAGATTTCTAATCTGTCGCCGTAACCACTTGGCTATAGCGCCTTGTTGTGGGAAAGGTGTTGTTGTGAAATATGGACTCTTTGGCTTCTTGTGGCTGTGCAGAGATACCTTCATTTTTCCGTGGTCCCCCTTTGTGAGGCAATGACGATGTTGGCCTGTCGACCTCGCACCGGTCTTTCTTTCTTCACTTCCACTTTTCCTCGCTACTCCACTTCCACTTCCCGACCTGCCGACTCAATATTCACCGCACCCGAGTCTCCTTGGGAACATGTATTCTCCGACGTCGACCCCGTCGCGCCCATCGAACCCGCCAACCCGCCAAGGTCCCCCGCCGCCCACCGAATCCGCGCGCGCCTTAACGACGGTCAGAATACTTCCCCTGTGGTGCATAACAGGGACTCCGAGGGCCCCGGCAGTCCCGACGCTCATCCATCCGACCCGTCCCCGTTCATGCAACGCGCGTCATCCGGGCAAAGACGCCAACGTGCGTCCATCACCGCGCGTGAGATGAGCGTGTTCGACGAGATGTTTGACCTCATATTCAACGCCGTCTCTGCGAAGGATGGTGCGTCCTCCGGTTCTTGTTCGTCGTCTGCACGCCCCCTTGCCTCCGTCCCTACCTCCTCGATACCCTCGTTCTCGTTCTCGGGGCAAGGTCAACATCGAGCACCAAGCATAGGACACTCCGCAAACGCAGGTGCACCGCTCAACGATCTATTCCGTACGCTCCGCCGGCACACCTCGCGCGTGCGGTGGACCAGTGCGATCGATGAGGAGCTCGACCGGAAGAAGGAGACGATGGAGCTGCTCGACACGGACCACGAGCTCCTCCGATGGGTCATGTCCGAGCTATTTGGGGAATCTCGGCAGGTGTGGGACGAGGAAACACAGAGGGCGGCTACGGCTTCGGGCGCGGCCAAAGACGGGCGAGGAAAGTCAAAAGATCCTGTTGTGGCGGCGGCGGCGGCGTTGTCGTCGTCGCCCACGAACGGACCTGCTACGTCATCTGCACCGTTATCGGCATCGGCATCAGCATCGAGACAGAGTTCTGATTATCATTCGATATATCCCCACCTCATCGCACACGCCATGCGTATCTTCCGAACCACGTATTCCAATCCATCGCTCTCGCTCGCCATCTTTGACCACGCTGCCCGTCTATCGATACCGTCTTATGTCTTTGGATGTACGGCCCCCGTGTACAATGAGCTGATCGAAGCTAAGTGGGAAGGGTGGGGAGACTTGGAAGGGGTGTGCAGTGCCCTCGAGGAGATGAGAGCCAATGGTGTCAAGGTCGACGGCCGGACCCGTCTTTTGGCGGAGAGTGTCAGGAGGGAGGTCGGAGAGGCACGACCGGTCGAGTTTGTCGAGACGGTCGGGCAGAACGGGGACGGGCATGCAAGTCTTGACGTCAATCCACTCGCGCGAAGGGTCTGGGAAAAGCTGGGAGAGGTGGAGGTGATGAGGCTGATTCACCGGATCGAACAGCTTGGGCTTCGGGACCGGTCTCGGAAGTCGGCGGCGCGGACGCGGTCTAGTGCATACGATGAATCGTGGAAGAGCGCTGCGCTGCAGGATACTGATAACGACGGATGGAGTTTCGATGGTTGGGAGGATAGGGTTGAGAAGAAGCAGAGGCGGAAGGCAAGGTCTTCTTCTACTCAGGATACTGGAGACTCGCGGTCGGTGGACAGGTGGGACTTAGAGGAGATGGCTTTCCGATAGCCTCAGTCTCGTTGAATGTCGTAGTTGATGTGAGCGTCGCAGCTAGTATGTACTTGTCTGCACTGATGGAGTACATTCGCTCACCCGTTGACTAGACGACACGGAGGCTCCGCCCTCATGAGACCATTCCCATTCTGAACTTATACACTCTGCATCCGGGACATCGGAACAGGCCACGAAGATAACAAGGAGGAATATGCCAATCGATTCTAACTTGGAAATGCACTTTAATGGGGTCCGACAACCACCTTAATAATGTTAATGTCATCCTCTTCCTCGGTACTGTCTATTTGCCATGAACAAGACATTCCTCCTCAGATCCCTTTCTTTCTAACCCTCCCCGCCCCTCCAAGACACCGACTACTTCGCCAACACGTCCGGCCTCCTCAATGTCCTCTTCACCAAGCGCGCCTGGGGCAGGACATCCATCGTCTTCTTGGCTCACTAGCTTACGACACCCGATCCTTCGGCACATACTCCCGCCTGGCTCACCTTCACCCGCTGATTCTTTGGACCCGCCACCCTTGAGCGCACTATGGTCCTCTCCGGCGCGGAGTGCACCGTCGCCCTACCATCGGCTAGCTTGTTTGACGTCATGCTCGTGTGTGCTCGACGATAGCGGTGTAGCTGAAAATTCATCCAAGTCACACCATCATAAAGCCCCGAAGATGATCTTCCTTCCCCCACCATCTCCCATCCATCCACAAGGCTTACTTTCAATGCTTTGCTCAAAACTCAATCCCCCACCATGTCCCCCACTTGGCTCCCAACTTCCCGACCACGAGCCTTCAACCACCTACCTGCTGCGATTGTCTTATCCACATCGTGCCTCGCCTCGCCCTTCTCCGCAGCGCCAGCGTACTGATTAATCCTCCAAAATGCCAGGAGCTTGCGGCTCGGGTCAGGCCGCTCGACAGTGTCGTTTGCACGGAGCGTTTTGAAGGACAATCTGCTCTACGGAGGGCGTCGAAGGTTGAGAGCCCCGAGGAGATAAGCGTCGGATGCAGGACGTGGTAGATGGGGCAGCGCGCACCTTGAGGCGCACGAATGAGGAAAAGGGTATTTTCAGTACCCTCCCGGATTCGTTCGCGTCTGCTCCTGCGCGGTCCCATTTCAAAGCTGCAAGCAGCCGCAGCGTGCAGGCATAGCATGTATCAAGATACGCACTGCGCGGCGCCCAAACCAACTTACATACACCCACTGTCAAAGGCATCGACCATGATTAGCACATGATTCTCTTGCCAAAGTCGGCCTATGTAAATATTTTCTTGAATTGAACGAAACCTTTGAAAAGTCATGAGACTAGCGTGTTCAATCCTGTGGGTACCCATGCGACACTACGGTGATGCAGTGTGGGAGTTCACCTGAGCAAATGTTGAACAAACAAGACCGAGTGGTCCGGGGTCAAATTGGGTCTTGAGCCGCTGTGCCTCCGGGAAACACGCCAGAGAAAGAAAACCGAGAGACAGGAAGAGGATAAACAAACACGGGAACGAAGTCAATCACTCAATCTCTGTGCGGGTGTTTATAGTGCATGCCGATAGGTACATAAATCATGAATGCATGACCATGACGTCTGAGTCGGGCATTACAGTAATTTAGAACGACGGTCAAGAAACAGAACCACACCAAAAGCCTCGGTGTGAGTCAATTCTTCTGTGTGATCATGCCATGGTCGACATACTAGGCCCTGATCTCGAAGGTAGCTGAGGACAACAGAAACGGATGGTGACGAGATTACAAAGCAACCCGACTGTCCTTGCCTCCTGTGGCAGTGTTGACAAACACTGACCTTCGTCCCACTACTCTCAAGCCTCATTTGTATATTTGCCCATTTCAGTAACGAGTATGAATACAACTGGGTATGTATATCAGATCCTTCGTATCGTCGTTGGCAATGCACTGAAGGTGGTGGCTCTAGGGCAAAGGTAATAAACATCAAAGGTTCGTAAGATTGTCCCAGTCGTTCAAGTTAACCTTTCCCCCTTCAGATATCGAACTGCGAGCGCCCTCACGACGCAAGCTCTCCCTCGCGAGACAGTATCAAGTCGATTTCTCCATAGGT
>JBBPLL010000127.1:33120-60432 GCA_038089755.1 Leccinellum rugosiceps | reverse complement strand
GTGGCCAATAATGATTTTACCTATAAAGGGTTTATATAGGGTTTGTATACCCATGGCAACATGTATCAACCTGAGTCATATGGCGTGATTAGTATAGAGCTCTTGAACTTCGAGTGATGAGTACTTCAACAGGATAAATAATATGAGGGTCCCAGTTCATTCAAGATCCAACACCATTCACATTGATTCGATTTCCATCATGACCTTTCACTTCACCCACTTCATTCAAAGATTCTACTGCTCCCAGCAGATTCACCCTGATTCCGTACAGCAGCCCTCTTTTGACATCACAACCGAGTTAGGGGAGTTGCGGAAGTTTTCCTTAAATTCTGTATGTGTCTTTCTCCTATGTCCCTTGACTGAGATGTCTCATGTTCCAACATTGGTAGCTCGTGGCATTCCTTGCGTGAGTGTCCGCAAGGCTTGATTCAAGTTTCTTCGCACTACGGGTCACATTGACAAATTGATTCCTTCTCAGCATCATCGTTGTACCCAAAACGTTACAACCAGCAGTGCTCACGCTCCTGCTCTATACCAATAACCTCCGTCTCTCCCACACCTGCCAGTGTTTCCTTTATGTAAGTGCTCCTATTTATTCCATATATCTGTCTCAATTGGTTACTATGTTTCCGTTAGAATAATATGACATTGTCGAGAGTCCTTCATGTTATACCCCTACTGGTCATATCATGCCTGGCTTGCGTCCAGTTAGTCTCTGCCCTGCAATCACCGGCCCTTGCAATAGTCACTATCTTTTTGGGTGTCTTACCACTGGTCACTATGGCCATTCACTTCAGAGGGCAGCTTTTCGGCATCATCGCCGAGTCCTCTGCGCCGGCTTTGCCTGTGCAGATGCACTACGTGTAGTCCCTGCTGCACTGGGCTTCGCTGAAAGTGGACAGGCGAATGGGAACTAATCGAAGTTGATCAGTCTTCTATGTCTGTGACAAAGAGGATATGTAGCATCTAGCCACATGATATATCGCGTAGACGTACTGTGACCATAACTTGTTCACGATTGTATCGTACTGTATACTCTCTCTACTGGCAGTCCTGCCCGGCAGACCCAGAGTCATATGATTGATCAAACGTGACGAAAAACGTCCTCACCATTCGCGGTGGCTTGACGATTGTCTCGAGAGCCAAGATCAAATTTTCTTGCATCCCTCAAGAATTTCACATATGTATGTTTGGTCGACCACTCCCCACAGGCAACATGTTAGAAGCCAGAAGGTTCGGTGAATGATGTACGAATCAGATCTAACCTCTTGCGGATAGCTCTTCGCCGGTAAAACATGCAGGTCAACCGAATATGAAAGCGATCGAGTGCAAATCCGGAGTGAGGCTCACCGTGACGTCAGCTTGTGCCAGTCGCAAGTACTTCACACGTTCGTGGAAATGTCTGTACCATTAGAGCTCTTCTAGCGTTGCGCGCGGGGATGGGAAGAAGGGGTGAGAAAGGCTGTGCATACTATGGAAACAGTACCGTGCATACTCGAATAAGTATCTTTTAGACGGCACTTCCTATTGCATTCAATTGAAATCATCATCAAAAAGATGGCGACATGAAAGCGAATGACAGAAAAAATAGGATGCTCACTTCAGTGCATTATGGCATTGGGTACCCGTGAAGTGGCCATGAAGTGTGGGGTGGTTTCTTCAAATCCCGAGTGGAATTCCATCTGTGATGTATCCTGCTATTAGAGCCGAAGTGTCCGCGGCGGTGCGGTTTCATAATTATAATCTAGATCGAACGACGCCGATCATCCAGACAGTTTTCATGTATATAAGAAAAGAGCCTGCGACACGGCTACGGAGCAAACAAATTTGGACGGGCATCCCAAAATTCGTCACCAATGATATCGCAATGCAATACCCGTATCGTCGTCTTTGGCGTTTTGCGTTCGCCCGGCTCTGCGGCCGGCTCGGGTTGATTGCCGGTATCCGGCGCGCCCTCTGATTCGCTAACCTGGTACACGAGGGGTGGGCATCATGACGGGTGACCGTGCACACGATCTCACCTTGTCACGTACTATAACGCTTCCCTTCCTGAACCGGGCGGGGATATCGTTGTAGTTCATCTTAAATCGCTGAAACAGTATCTCATGCTTTTGTGCGGAGACAGTTCCCTAGATTCAGTCAAGTCAGGCGGATGACCGCGCAAGACTGGTGAGTGGTCTTCACCCTCAACGTCGCGTGCGCCTGCGTGGTCGTCTGCCCGCCCTGTTGAACGAGCGCCCAAAAGACGGTGTTGTAGAGGTTATTGACGTGCGCTGAGACGCTGACGCGCAGCTCAACTCAGTACGCCGACGACGACAAGAGGGAGAAGGGCATACTGTCGGCTTGTCGCCACGCAAAGTAGTCGCGGATCGCACGGGCATCGGGATACACGACGATGCGGCCGTCAAAGGACGGCGGGTAGCGGAGCGGCGTGTCCGGAAAATATCGGGGCCAGTGGAACACGTAGCACGATGTAAAGTAGGACGTCAGTGTGGACAGGATCTTTGCATGGCGGCGATTGTACAACTGGGTGGATTTCCGGAAGAGGAAGCTGGACGGAAGGATGAGACAGATCGGAGATGCGGAAGAAGTTGCTTGCCTGAACTCGTCGGATTCGCCAAAGGCGAGGACGATGTCTTTGAACTCGGACATGAGATCTGTTGCGACGTGGTCCATGAGCTGAAGTGCGCGCTCGTCGTTCGGTTTAGCGAACGTGTGCTCATCGGAGAAGCTATGGGCCGTGATCAGACCTTGATTTCTCGGGCACTGTGCACGTACCGATGAAACGAGTGACCATCGATACGACAGACGAGATAACAACCTGGGAGGAGGGGATCAGGGAGCTCGAATCCGCGCACATATGCGTACTTTGAGTTTGCCATGAAGGAGGGAGGGAGGAGATGAAGCCAAAAAAGGTAATTGTGGCCAAAATTAGCGGACGTATGCCTCGAGTTCTTAGCAGTGCAGACACGACTCAGTCTGTGACTCACACGCTTCGTCCGAATCTCTCCAGCAATGAGCAACCCGACAGTCATATCCACACCGAACTCACCCTACTCGTCTTACTTTAGAAGGCGTACCATCGGCCGTGCAGCCTCGCCTCCCACCTGGGCCTGCTACGAGCAGATCCCATACGACGACGAAGACGAGGACGAGGACGACGAGGACTACTCAGACACCCAGTCTGAAGACGACTCCTGCTCAGAAGACCAAGATGACTACCGCACTTCCCATGACCCCACCCTTCTCGACCATACCCCCAATTCCGTAACTCCCCCCATCACCGAAGTACAGGACGACACCCACATCCAGAACATGGAGATCGACGAAGCCGACCGCCGTACCCCCTCTCCCTCCCCGTCGTCCAACGACGAAAAGGGCACAGCCCAGTCCCAGTTCAAGAAGGACATCAAAGGAAAACAGCGCGCGGTAGATCCAGAACCAGAGGCAGCAAAGAGACGCCATCGCAAGCGCGACCGCCGCCCCACTCACACCCTCCGCCCCATCCTCACTATCCAGAAGAGCCAGGGGTTCGTCTGGAACCAGGTCCGTCTTCTCCTTCCCTTCCTCATATGCCCCTGAGAGACATCGGCGCTAACCGGCCTCGCTGCCCTGCAAACAGGACCTCTTCGTCCCTCCTTATATCAAAGATCGATGTCAGTCCTTTTATTTTATTTTCCGCTCAGACCGGTATTAATTTTCACTGTGCTTTTCTCCCGACAGATGTCGCGTCCACCTCTCCCCCGGGCTCCAAAGGTTTCATCTCCAATTCTTGGTCCTCCACTACGTCTTCCATGACAGACTACGAGGTCGAGGTGGTAGAGATCCGAATACGCGACGGGGAACTTTACGACATCATTCCCTGAATCGCCCCACACGCCACCCTTCCCACGATATGAAAACTCGCAGCTCATCGTTTGGAATACATACATACACACAGAACTTGTCCTCGTCACGTCTTTCTTCTGTATCTCTCACCGTGTTGTTGAACTCGTGCTTTCCTTTTTTTTCCCCTTTTATCTAGCCACCTGCTATCCCCCATCCCATTCACATATGTATACGTACATACTCGTGAACTCGAGCTACGACTCGCGACGTACTCGGAACTGTCTCTTACGGAGAACCAAGTCCACTAGACAAACTGCGCGACATGTACACTAAAGATTGTCTCTTCTCCTCTTCTTGTCTTTCCCATCTTTCTGTTGTTCACCTAATCGTACCATCTGTGCTATCAGAAACATTTGTCCGTCTGTGGTCTGCCATCTCCCCCTGTATTTGCTTGGTTCTACTTACTGTGTTCTTAATCCCCTGCGATGGTCGCCATGAGCGCGTCGTCAACCTCCTTCATCCGTGCCATCTCCTTGAGCTTTTCCTGCTCTTGCTCGCGCACGATGTCATTGTCCCGTGCCACGCGGTACGTTGGCTTCATGTCCGGCTTGTAGTCCAGGTGTCGCTTGACGTAGAAGCACATGTATGCGTTCGAGCCGAGGCACGCGCCAAGGTTGGAGTGCGTCACTCTGTCGCCAGGGAAGCGAGAGCATCGCGTTAGTCCTCGGTCTCCAGCCATCTCTGCGAGTAAACACGCACCTATCGTCGTCGAAGCGATACCACTATATGCTCGCGTCAGCGGCTCCACGATGTGAAAAGCGATCAGGTGGGGAAGAAAGCCGCACCTCATCCCGAAACCGCGCAAAATTAGTATAATGCCCGTTGTCCATCTGCCCTTCGTGGTTGATCACCGCGAACAGATCATACTCGTACATCGTCTGCGGTCCAGGGTACCTATCATGCATGCACGCTCCGTTGTCAGCCCGTGATAAATGGTAACAGTAACAAGCGTGATAACAGTGGCGGCGATGGTGATAAAGGACCGGAAAACGACAACCTGCATGGGAGGACTCACGTGAACCCGTCCCCGTCTTTGCCCTCGCGCTGGTTCATCACGAGCGTCGTGAACGGCGCCATATTGAGCGTAGCCGGAAACCGGACCGGCGTGTCGATCTTTTGTGGGGCTGCTTTCGACGACGTCTTGTGCTCGAAGCGCTGTGGAAAACACCCGCATAGCCGTTCAAACGTCCCGGATTCGCACCACGGTCATCGTCATCACCATCAGGCACCACCAAATGAGATCGAAACCGAACGGAGCGCACCTTGAATTGAAAACTAAGTACAGGCGGTAGTTTGCGTATGCTCAGACGTTTGACCGCTTCGTGTGCCTTCGTGCATTTGCTGCAACTGTACTCCTTCGCGCCGAGTTTTTCCGGCTTGGTGAACCTAAGGGGGGTCAGCAGTTCAGCGTATTTTTCCTCGTGCACCGGGTGGTCGACGTACCTCCTCAGACACCCCGCCAATGTATTCTCTCCACCAGTGGACTCCCCTTCCTTTCCTCTCAGCTCGAGACTGATATCGAACATCGGATCGACCGTGCTCGTCGTGTTACCACACCGCTCGCACGTCACGTCGCTCTGCAGCTGCCCTGCGAACGTCTGGTGGATGACACAGTTGCACGAGATGTTAGTCGAGCCGCGGCACGTCTTGTGGATCTCGTTGAGCGCGGTGATAAAGAACTCGTGTGCGTCTTGCTGTGAGTAGCCTGACATCTCGGCAGAGACTTTCCATGTCGTGGTCAGGAACGAGGTCGGTCCGAAGGGCGTTTGGTTTGAAGAGTATACCTATTCAAGGCGAAACGTGGCATTCGTGAGAGAGCCAGGAAATGACATATGATGAGTGGGATCAGCGGTCACAACAGGCCACTTACTTCTGAAAACAAACTGTCCATTTCGCAACACGTACAATCTGTGTGCTTGCACAACCACGTGTTATGCCTGTCACCGAGGAAATAATTTCGTAGCAGCGGATTGTGTATGAAGCATTGTAGGATGACGTTGAGGAAACATGTCTGCCCAAGGTTGAAGAGACCGCGACGACCTCGAGTACGAGCTGAGCAGAGCATCCACACTACGCAGCAAGCAGGGAAGAGATGTACCTTGGCAAGGAAGGGAGGTCGCCTCCTGGAGTGCCGCAGACTCTGCCTCGGTGGGCGTCCAAGGCTGGTAAGGTTCTCGTGTCTTTTTCGCGTCTGAGATCGACCTGAGTGACTCGGGGCACATGACCGAAACAAACGACTCTCACTTTGGAACCGTGTCATTTGTTCTTCTATGGTGATGACTGTAGATAGATGGAGCGCGTCTATAACAGAATCGCACACGAAATCGTCGCATTCGGCGCAAAAGACGGAGCCGGACCGGGTATCAACGCCTGTATGTGCAAGGGGGGTGCGTGTATGCGCCGAGGCGGGGGATTAGAGGGCAACGTGAACATGCGAGCGACGAGACGGACGTACAAAAAGGGTGTCCGGAGTCGTGGAGGTGGTTGGTAGCGTGTCCGCCGGGCCAGCATCCCGCAAAGGAGCAGGACAAACAGGCAAACGGTCGGGACAACGTCGCGTTGCAGACATCACAGGTGGGCACGGAGACCTGATTGAGCGGCGGTAGGTCAGGAACGCGTGCGCGCAGCATGCTATCGACGGACCTTTAGCCGTTTTGCGGGTGAAGTGGTATCCTGGACCCTGCGTGCGTGCCAGGCGACGACGGTCTTGTATTTGTTCAGTACGCCGTCAGCTGCGTGTTGGTCCGCCAGCAGGGAGGTTATATGCGGGCAGCCCGTCGACTCGGCGGGGTCGACAGAGTCAGTGGTGGGAGGAAGAGAGATGTCGAACGTGATATCTGTGGCGGGGACGGACTCATCGCCGAACAAGGTCGTTTGCGGAGTGTCTGGGGACGTCGACATGGCTCGTTAAGTGATCGCAAGGGCGGGTGGGCGTCGCGCGCAATGATGTGTGCTCAGTGACGGCGCGGCGCTGCCGTGGACGTCGTTGCGCGCTGGAGGCCGAAGATTTCCATCTCTGGTTACTCAAGACGACTGGCGCCTAAAATTTACCTTGAGTAGCCTTACCAGGTAACCAGGCCTTTGTTCGCATGCCTCTGTCATTGTTCCTGGATCTCGGCTGGTTCTCGTTCTGTGAAAAAATCAAACGATATCGTCGTACGATTGGCGCTGAAGGTTGTATTTTCTGCCAAGCATACTCGAGCAATCGCCAAGCGTTCGATATCGTGTGGGAGGTGAGAGCGTTTCTCGACAGGTGATTCGATGAATGCAAATGCCCCTTCAGGATGCAGATTTTTTTGCTTTCCGTGACCATAGACCCGCATCTGTTCACCATATCCAGCTGATACCCAAACTTCACATCAGTGCGTCCCCCGTCATCCTGATCCCAGCGGTTGTCTGTGACAGTTTCTATCGCAGGTAGCGTGAAGGATCTGACCCAGAAAGACGCCAAAATAGGTACGACACTCGTTTCCCTCACTCTTCCTAATAGATAACAAAATTTTCAAGTCAGGCGCATGGAAGAGATAGGAGACGACATCTTAGACAAGCTTCAGGTACCTCTCACTCGTCGCAAGTACGTACTTTCTCATTTTCTCCCATCTCACACAGGACAAACGATCCTAGGATGGGGTTCCATATACCCCCCTTCAACAGCGTGAACCATCTGCATCTCCACGTACAGGCGCTGCCCTATACCTCATTCGCACGGCAGCTCAAATATCCGGTCGCTAAGGGCTTCGGACCGTTCGACAAGGGTCTGAGCTGGTTTTGTGAAGTGGGTCAGACGATTCGGATCTTGGACAAGGGCTCGACCGTTGGTATCCTACCATGTTGAGTAATGTTGACCTCTGTCCAACGGCAATCTAATGGTCCTGATGGCTCCACCGTGTACTTTCGAATCCCTCGATCGACCTCCTCTTAGCAGACTATCCATCAGAAGTCATTATTTACCCTGGTCGTTCATCGAGCTGCCCACGGAAACTCGGGTTATGTCTAATCACATTGAGTCTCCGATGGGGATGATACGAATGTTGTTTGAGCGAATTGTGGTACCATGTGAGCTTCTCTTTTTTTCGCAAGATCTAACGCCATGCCGTGACTTTTTGAGCGCGTCCGAATACCAGCTAGTAATGGCAGCCAGCCGTGGGCGACTGGAACGATTGTCTGACTCCACCGGGTGGCTTTCGAAGAGGCATGGGTTATCATCGAGGTCGAGAATGATCTAATATTCGGTCACCGATGCGCGCCTGATGCCGACGACGTGGTCGTTTGGGTGGAAGAGACAGCACGTTACTACTCGGTGCATCTTCTCCTAAATTCCTATTCCCCGCCTGATGATACACACGTGATTCGTAATGAATCAATGAATCAATGTACTGAGGTAGAGTGTGTGGTTGCAAAACCGGCTCGGAGGGGTCGAGAACAGCAGGATTGGCAGTTGGAATCCTGAACGGCCTCGGATGGGCAGCGATCTGGGCAGCGGTAACTCCCTGACAAGAGCTTCCGCAGACTCAACCACTACTAAGTCCCTTACCTGCCCCTACTCGTACTCTACATCGCTTGCGTGAGGTCCAACCCCAATCCTTGGAGAGGGGTGTCGAGCAAGCAGGCCGATCGCCGGAGCGTCCCTCTTCGCATACAGACATAGGACTGTGGCCGTCTGTCCACGCACACCCTTCGTATCCCGACTCCTAGATCATGCTTTCATTATGATGAAGGCTAGTGCTACAACGGGTGTGCGTTCTGAGCGCTGGACTATCTGCTGCCTTCTGCAATTGATTCGAACAGTATTTGCAAACAAGAAAAATTCGTCCAGAATTCTACAACGTATTATGAGTAGCCAGCAGCGAGTACAATAACAATGCTAGTACGACGCATGGATATCGACATCGGCGCAGAGTTTTTGCATAGCTGATCCTGATGAAGTTACGCTGTCCTCCTTTCCATCTGTATATCTTCCCTATCATTTTCCAACCCCTCTCTTTCCCCACCGTCCGCAAATGCGATCGACGAACGGGTTGCCCTGTGGCTAGATAAAGCCGTTAAGCCAAACCCTGTGTCAATCCCATGCCCTCTTCCTCCGTAAACACTGCTCGCATACATTTCCCGCATGTTCAAGATGAATCGCGGTGTAAGCGTGGATACAGGAACATACTCCACAAGGAGATAAGGTACAATTATCCGACCCACTACTGAAACGGTCGCAAAGTCACTTAAACTGTTGAGGAGATTCAACATCAGGATGCTGAGACGGAAAGTACACGTCAGCCCCATATCCATATTAGAGCGCTAGAATGGACAAAGAGCACAAATAGCACGTACGCAAGAAAGTAAGCCACGCCTTCCACGACCAGCAGGTTAATAAATGGGCCGAGTTGCCACTGTTTCGTAGCTTTGTACATATGAACCGAGCGTCTCGTAAATTGAATGATCACTAGCGTGAACATTACACCTGCATGCGCCAGTTGAGAGAGGTCACTCGCTCCATTCCAGCCGTTAGATAGGCCATTCAGCGAGCAGAACGAGAGATCCAAGATCCGATTGACAATCGTTAAGTCTGTGTAAGGTCTCATTAGTGGGGCACATCATGTATCGACGCCAACTCGTACATACCTACGAAATTCTTTGGATTGCTGTAGAAGATGTTTGAAGTAGCCGACACAATGACCTCCCCGAGATAGGAGGTGAGGAGTATACCGAGGATTATCTTTGATCGATTGTACATCGCCCATATGCGTAGGATCATCATCACTGAAATTAGTGTAATTAATCACCGCTTTTGTTGTCCAGGTGAACGACGTTAGTATGGATACTTACGATCGGCGGCGCAAATACACACAGCAATTGTCCATAGACTGATGAGCTGGAGAACCCCACCTTGTAATTATTTCTCAACACACCATACATATAAAACGACAGGAGGATATACTTACAACTATTCATTTGCACAATGGGCGAGTGAATTTCCAGAAAAAGTACATGTAATAATAATGGAGACTCACAACTTCGGGTGATCACCATGAATAAGTGGTCGGTGAAGGAGGAAAGGAGGGAAAACTTACTTTTGTTGGACCAGGTAGAAAGGAGGACTCGACTTTCAAATCTATGAGTCATTTTATCCCAACGCAACCGTTTGGAGTCCTGGACGTACAGAAGTAACTAATTCTGATGAACCAAGAGAGTGAGTATTGGATGGACGATATGACACGACCCTGAACGCACGTAAAGCCACAGAGTCCGAAGTATCGAATCTGTTATGTACATTGTAACAATAATTTAGCATTGCAGTACGGTGTCATCATGTCAATAGCCACCGGTGGAGTTCAAACTGACAATAACGAAGAGCGTGGTCACCAGGGACCAAGGTTTGTTCTGTAGTCAATCTCGCGTCAGACACGTTACCATCTTGAAAAATGTTGTTCTCAAACCCAGATGTATTCTATCTGCCCAGGTCGTCAGGGAGAGGTTTGTGTAATTTTTTAAATAAAAATAAGGCACGATACCTCTCTCGAGAACGTAAGGACTGGAAATATCGAAGTCAGAACAAATGTTGAACACGCACAAGAGGGAATTACTGTAATCGTATATGATGGTGGTGACCAGCACAACTGTAACTCCTCCTCAGAGACATGCTGTACGTGTTCAAATAAGAATGAGCGTACGGGAAATATAATTATTCAGCCGAAGGTTCTCCAAGTTGGTTTGCAGAGCAGAATCCATTGCGCGTTCGGAGAGAATATTAAGTGAGAGAGGCCAGAGAGGGGGTTCAACTGCTAGCAGTGGTTTCTTGCTCCATTATAAAGGTTGTACCGATGAGGCGGTGAGAGCTCATATCACTATATTACTGCCTACCTGTACTAGGCATTGGTGCTTCGCTTGATTGCAGCCGGAGACATGATAGGTACGAGATACGAGATCTTGAGATATGAGAGCCCCGTTTAAACACGGGGCCATCCTCTGGACGACATGTTTGCGGACTAATTCGGGGATTGCATCCTCACCAAGTTGTCGAGTAATTACAGAGTAGGTCTCATCGCCCATTCCCCGAGCTCCAGATTTTGCCGAATTCTGTACCAGGAATTCTCAGTCTGGGTATCTTGGAAGTCTACTCACAACATATGTCTGTCTTACCTTCGTGGGGGTCGTATGTGAGACACTCGTGCAGGCTCACACATGGTGTCTCCGTGACGTGGTAAAATGTTCGCCCTGAGGTTCTCTTCTCGTTGATTTCCGTCTGAGCTGTGAGATGGGTGCTAAAAGGTTGTACCGCCAGTTCCGAAGTCGATCAACATAGGCAAGTTCGTTCATGAAGTTCCGCTTGAAGGCGTCGTCGTGACGAAGGCCCAAGAATGCTTTCGCCTGCGTGATGAATAGAAGCACTAGCATTGGTCCCAGGTCACGGTTCAGAGCGGAATTACTGGATGGTGCATCGACTTTGTTGGCGCCTGGGAGAGGAGCGAGTACGTCGGAAGCTATATTTTGTGAAACAGTGATAGATCATAGAAAGATAGCACTGCAAAAAGAGCGCGGTGAGTGTTTCACGTTGGTACATCAACTCAGATTGGAAAGAATCTGAGTGGCGATTCTTGTAATGGAAGGTCAGCCCAAAATGGAAAGAGGAAAGGAGTGCCGAGTACCTAACGACTGGGAACGAGACTACTGCTGGAACCGCTGTGCCCGTTGGGCAGGGCCGGAGGACCCTCGGAGGTTGGTAGCGAGGGTGGATGCCGTGACATCGGTGAACCGTCAGTTGATTCATTTTTAGAACATTACAATCCGGGGCCTAAGAGGTAGTACCGTTCCGCTCAACTTTAGTATTAATACTGGCCGGATAGGGCTCTATCGGTATTACCGAAATCATGATGCCTTGCATTGTGTTTATTTTCTTTCCTTATCAACAGCAGTGTTCCTGTTGCTCGTCCCACTCATGACTCACTTTCTGTCTCGTGAAACCTACAAGCATTAAGATTAAGTTGGGTTTACACGTAGAAATCACTCCCACAAGCTTCGGAGGTCACCTCCACACAAATAAATCCACACCACGGGCCACCTTGATTATATTGTATGTAACGGATGCGAAGATTCGCAAAGTGACTCGATACTCCATTTAGATCGGAGGTCGGTCGAATAGTCGTCGTCGTCGCCAGCAAGGAATCTGTACAAGGAAGCCCAACCAATCATTGCTGCATTGTCTGATGACGAATATTAGATTGTATGGTGAGCAGAGACGAGGCGTAGCTACCTGTGCAAAGTTCGACTGGGGGACAGATAAGCGATATCTTCTGCTCAGGCATATACTCGTCTAGCGCACCCCTGAGCCTACGACATCAGTGTCAACATACGTCGTATGAAGCAAGAAAAAGAAGTATGCAGACCTGGCCCTCAAGAACAAGTTACTCGCAACACCACCACTGACCACCACGTGTCGAATGTCGAATCCCTCTCTTCGCAGCATGGAATGGCATTGTACGAGCTTGTCCGAAAGTTGCCGTATTGCCCCGTCCTGAAATGCACGCCCGAGAGCGCGTCGATGCGATTCAGTGAGAGGAGCAGTGGACCTAAATATATGCCTCTCCACTGCAGAATGCAGACCGCTAAACGAAAACGCCAACTCCCCAGGCATAGGGACTGAGAACTGCGGGATCTCTAGGACACTTTGATCTCTTGTCTCTTGACGACAAAACTCCTCTAGGGCGGCAGCTGGTCCTCGTGTGCCCCATGGCATCCTCAACATGCGAGCCACCTTGTCATAAGTGCGCCCAACGCTTTCATCGACAGTATTGGCGAGGATCCGAAACGACGAATGCGATATTGCAAGCACGAGCAGGGTGTGACCACCAGATATCAATAGTGTCAGGAACGGAAACCGAAGTTGCTCTTCTGGAGGCGACGTGAGAAGTGGTGTAAGCGCGTGTGCTTGCTAAGTAACGTGTGTGTAATAAGAAAGCGGGTTTTTCGAAACGTATATAAAAATAAACCTTACCATGTGATGCACACCGACGAGCGGTTTTCCGAGGGCTGCAGCAAGTGTCTTGGCAGCATTGGATCCAACGCTGAGACAACCACCGATGCCTAGTACAGTCGTATGGGCTACTGTAGTATGTATACGAACTATTTGGACTGACCAGGTCCCCTTGTGAAAGCAATGCCATCGATAGAGTGTATTGGCGTGCCTGCCTCACGAAGTGCTCGTTGGACAGCAATAGGCTAAGTCCTTGAGCATATGTAGTCCCGTTGAACGAATTTCTCACCATGTTACGCTGGTGCCCCTCTATGGCAACTGTGGGGTGAATCCCGCCGAAATTTTCATGCCTGAGTGCGCGTGAAGAGGTGAAAGCGCGCAGAGAGAATGCGTATAGACGTACAAGTCGTGTTGCTTGATGACCACGTTGGAAAGAATCTGTTTCGACGATGTCACGACGGCCGCACAAGTATCGTCTGCGGAGCTTTCAAAAGCGAGGACGGTGAAATGCCTCCGAGAGCGGGTCGAAGAACCTGCGATGAATTGCTGAGTGCATCGACCACAAACCAAACGTTTATTTCTGGAGAGCTTTCGTGCATTGCTTGGGTCTGACAACCTTGGACGAGCGAACTTGAAGAGCGCAGCGTTCGTCATAGTAGTTGATGCAAATAGAGATTTGGCGGATGCTCACTCCATTTTGGGAAACATATCGGCCCGGACCCGGCCGAGTCAGGGTTCCACGACGGAACACTGCTGATCAGTCTCTGGATTGCAGAGTAGAGGAGCAGACATCTGGAAGTGTCTTCAAATCGACCTGGATGTAAATATTTGCCTACACGGTTTTACCATTCACCTCTTTTACTAGTACTAGTATGATCGATTCGAAGCTATTTATGAGATTTTCATAACATATCAGGGTGAAAAAACTTTGTTGAGTCTAACGTCCAACGGAACGGTGATTGCGTGTCACCCTCCACCCGCACTGGCCCTGGGCTGAAATGCGATGCGATCTTCTTCAACCTCAGTCTTGGCAGTGGGAAACCCAGACTTGACCGCCGCTAACGTGGACGTCCTGGGTTCGCCGAACGGGTCCGTCTCGTCGCACCTCGGAACAGCCGGCGTCGCAGTTGCGATTGCGGTTGTGGGTCATCCTGGTCATCGACACCGACGTCTTTTTCTCTCTCCTCCACTTGATCGGGGAGGAAAGCCACTCGAACCGCTGTCGTTCCTTGTACTCCTGGTGCATATGGTGTTGGTGCCCCTCCGGTGATCCAGGGTCCTCATTTGGAGATAGCACGGGCGCGGAAACTGAGACAGGCGGCACCGCTACCATCATCGTAACAGGCATACTGAACGCGCGGCCCGCCCGCAGAGGATGATCGTCCGGAAAGCCGATCCCAAGGCCGACGCGTTCCGCGTCCGTCGCTTTCGATCCCCGTTTCGGCGTTGGTCCCAGTCTCGGTTTCGATCGCTGACGAAGCTCGTAGGACTCCGTGTCGACGCTGGCGTTGGTGCTGGCAGCAGTGGCAGTTTTTAGGTCTGCCGGTGTAAGCATGCTTGCGACGCGTCTGTGCTGTCGTGTGTCGATGCGAGGGAACGCGGGGCGCCGGCCCGGGGTGTGGGCATGGAGGACGGGCCTCGTCCATAGCCGACTCATGACGGTAGGCTCGTCGCTCGTCCCAGCACGTGGATCTTGGTCTACATCTACATCCCCGTCTCCATCTCCATCGGCGTCATAGCCTGCTTCGTCGTCGATGGAGGACTTGGATGAAGCGTGGTGGTGGTGAAGCTGTCTAGTGGCCTTGGCAGACGGAGTTGTGTCTCCATGCAGAGCCGAGGTCCCTAGTCCGGGTGTCTGTGCGAGTCGACGAGAGGCGTCGAGGATGTCCCTCGGCGTGCACCTCTTTCCCTCACACGCTGCTGGGGAAGTGGGTGGTGTGATTTCCGTCTGGATGTCGGACGAATCAGATGGTAGGGAAAAGAGGAGGGATTCGGTAGACTCTCTTCCAGAAGAGGGGGCATGGTAATCAGTCTCGGACGATGAGGTCGACATGATGATAGCGTAGAGAATGAGTGAAAAGGAGGGAGGCTGACCTCGTTCCGGTATTCGTGGTCGGTTCAGATCGAAATGGGGATCCCACACAAACTCTGACTCTGACGATCAGTCCGACCGGGAATGACACATGCATGGTAAGGTACAACATTTTGGTGGCTGACGATTGCACATGTTGGATAGATATGTTACAAGGGACATTAATCAATTTACCACTTGGCGTAGGGCAAGAACTTTCCGCTGTTGGGAGTCGCCGCTGTGAGAACGATGGAAATGAAGCAACTCAACGACTCACTCGAACGTGAGAACCACACGGTCACCCTTTGGATCGGGTTTCTTGGTCACATTTATCTTGCAGTCAATCATAGACATAATACCATCGCCAAACTGTGGGGCACGATGTTAGTTCGTTTCCATGTATACTCATGCACCAAGTACCTTCTCGTGAATAATAGACTGGGGTCACGTCGTATATGAGCAGAGAAGTTGGGAAGAGTACAAGTCATCACGCACCTTGATGGCATGACCATAAACCAAAACACTCTACACGCATTGTAGAGAGATGGAGTGAGTCATGGGAGTACCTATTTGACAGGACAGGACCTTACCTCGTACAAACGGTAGATGACAGGATCGGTCGGGGGAACAGGTCCAAGACCGCGGTTCGGCCACCAATGGGAACCCAGCTCATTCTGGATGGACACCAGGGGAACTTCTAGGACGCGTGCGAGTGCTTCGATATCTTCCGCGGTCAATTTCGCCTGAAACGTGAAAAGACGGTGAACATCGTCAATCGTATGGGGCGATCATGCACGAAACCGCACCTGGCCGTAAAAGGCGGCAGCGACCCAGACCTCATCCCTTCCGATAGCCTCTGCTAACTTCTCGAAGCTTAGGCCTGAATGAGGCTAAGCAAGAGAGACTGCAGAAAACATAGGATCACTGCACCTTTACGTGCCTTGGCTTCAAACAGCCGGGAAAGGATAGGGGGGAGATCAGCATATGGTTGGTTGTTGGAAGGGACAGACTGTTGTCGTTTAATAAGCCATCACCAGCTGGGAATACACGACACTACGGACTGACCGCTGCCTGGGACATGTTGTGGTGATAGCTGATGTGACTTGTTTAGCGCGTTTTATATCTCTCTGATATGAATCGGGTAAGGTTTGTTCATATCCCACGTCGGGCCGACAATTGGCGGCCAGCTGTCTGTCATCCCCATTCTGTGGCTAGATGTGACCAAGTGTACACGAGGTACTATTGTGCGTAGACACGATCAGGGTTTGCCATGTTCTGAGTCAGACCCGTCCTCGTTGACGGGCTTCCAAATATCCTTCGACGCATGCATGAGCTCGTACAATTGCCCCACCTGCTCCGCGGACATCTGAACGATTAAATTGGTGAACAGTCGTCCTCGGAGGATGACACGAGGCATTTAAATTTACCTTTTCGAATACGGTGGGATCGAGCTTTTTAAAGTTCTTGGTACTCGGGTCATGCGGTAGTTCGTCCAGGTACATCTTCCACTGGGTCAGGAAACCCATGACATGGACTGGATTCGTAGCTTCTCGGTGACGACGGAACTCTGATGGAGTAAATCTTGAGCAAAATCAACGGAACAAGCAAATCGTAATTATCGTGTCACCTACCATCCTTGACGTATGCATCTCCGAGAGAGCGCATCTCGATCGGGAGCCTCTTGTGCGCTCTCAACAATCTACGATACAATCTGAAACACGCTAGCGTGAATACCCCAGCTATGACGCGCCTCGCAAAGTGTAAAAGACGACTGACGGGAGAGGCGGATAAATAGTTGCGCTTGCTTGGTGAAGGTTTAGAGGTTTTGAAGAAATAGATTGTGCTGCACGAACATAGGTTGTATGCATCCTCTACTCGGTTCCAAAAACTTTCCGGAAGTGTACTCGTTGGTGAAGCGTAGTAACGGTTGATGGGAACCGTGACGTTTATTGGTGCTTGTGTAAGCAGGAAGTTCGTACCTAGAATGATCTCCCATCTCACACCTATTTTTTACTTTCATTTGCACGCGGCGGGCGACGCCGTCTCGTGAAGGAACGGAGGCCCGAGAACAATGCATCGTTCCAGATTCTTCGACTCGGGTCCCAACGGAGTTCGGCTCGGAGATTTCTTCTTCGGTCGCCGGCTGTCCAGCTTCAAATCTCCACTCCCATCTGTCTGATGTGGCTTCGAATCAGATCTTTATCTTCTCCATAACCCGGGACGACCCGATTGGCGTTACTAATTTTCATGCATCCGACTCATGGATGTTTTATCACGCTGACACCTTGAACTGATATGGGGCAAGTGGGGTCTCTATTCCCAAAATTCGATTCTTGGGAGAACTTTTGCGAACATTGTTTGCGGTACCCCGACAAGTCATTCCTGAATATCGGACGGTTAAGACTTAAATGATTTCGTTTTATTTGCTACTGTGTCTATCATTTAGGACGTGTGGTATCTAATGTCTCTGAGCGATAACCTATTCCCTATTCCCTATTCCCATCATCACCAATGTCGTACGCGCCCACGGCGTGGTTAACATCCCCTGCGGTATCATCCTTTTTGTGCTCCGGGTCCAGCCCTCTCACTGTAGATCTCCCAAAGCCTGTCAATCACTGTAAATTTCACCTGATGGCACAGGACAAGCCGGGTGCTCTAGGGTGACACGACATGTGCGCCTCGTGTGCAGTCAGACTGA
This sequence comes from Leccinellum rugosiceps, assembly GCA_038089755.1. NCBI lineage: Eukaryota > Fungi > Basidiomycota > Agaricomycetes > Boletales > Boletaceae > Leccinellum > Leccinellum rugosiceps. Next base: position 42,813 of record JBBPLL010000127.1, on the reverse strand, counting down.
CCATGCCTTATCCAAGCCATCTCGTGAATGTATCCACGGGACCCCCAAACATCCGTGCTTCAGGCTTCTGGAGTTGAATCACTCTGAAAGCGAGACATGCAGCGTCCGAACGGCCTTGTGGCACCCTGGAAGGTCACACCAAACACCCTTCGCTCATTGGCTAGCTTTTGATGATCTTCCAGGCTGTCAATTTGCGCATCAAGCGTGCCGTCTATGATATCGAGATTAAATTGAATACCGCAATTCGAGTCATGTTTCAGCATGCTAAGGACGGGTCACATCTCATATCTGTCGCGGCGTGGAAGTCAAGGGTCAGCTGCTGGCTACGACTTATTACTCGCGAATCAAGAAATCAGGTTGAAACCGATCGCCGAAAACTGCGACACGTCTCTCCATAATGAGTGCACATTAAACGTGCGTTCACGGTCGTTTTATCCTAGCCAAGGTAGTCAAGTCACCAGATGACACAGCCTAGCAGATTCCAAGATCGGGTTGGAATGTACTGTGCCCGACATACCCCTGCAACAGTACATTCGAATTAACCACTGTGATCCACCGCGGGGCAAAGGGGAATCTCAGCACATAGCCGCTGTGGGGTGAGTCGTCTGGTGTTCGACTTTCCAATTTCGCAAGATGTAATGCTTTTACAAGGTGTAATGCGAACAGATTTGGAGTTTCAAGATTTGATTGAAAACTTGACTCCACAGAAGGCGTTCGCGCCGTCGGGGCGAACGAGAGCAAGTACGCCCAAATGGATGCCAAACTAGACTCAAGTTGCATGTAGCAGATCTGGGATAATGCTCCTTGCCAAACGTGATGAAGCACTCTAATCTGACCCTTATGAGGAGTTCAAGGAATGCTGGGCATCCAATCAATATGCATTCAGAGATGTCGACATTGTTTCTGAGATGGAGACGTTCGGGAACCACGAGGAAACGAACTTCGGGGGCCCTCACGTTCCTGTGCCTTTGTACTCTCGAAGCCTCATGATGCCCCTCTTCTTCGCGGTGCGCGGCGAGAATAGAGGATTCGATCAGAATATTTAGGAAGTGAAGACTGCAGGTTGCTCATACTTATCATGGGCATGGCGGTGTGCCCAGTTTTCCTTTTTGGGTAGACGAACTTTAGACACCTCAATCGCGATCGCATCTTGGATGGCAGATAGGGCGAGAATCGGGTCACCCAACTCGACCGCCAGAATTTGCGGCGTGGCCCAACCGTTGGGTTCCTCAACGGAAGCAAGATTGTACGGAGTCTGGAAGACGGGGACTCGCGCCACGCACTGAATCCTGATGTGTATTGATTCGCCCACTCTCCACGAGCAGCGGAGTGGACAGAAAACAAGGGGACAACCTCGTGGAATGGCGGCCAACCCGCACGTGCTATCCAGGTAGGTGAAACCCACGCACAGCAAAGGGTCTCGTGCGTAGGATTGGACATTCAAGGCCGTGAATCGTGTAATACCGGGATCTAGAAGGTGGTATTCGTTCGTCTATGGACGCACCTGCGAGTACTAGTAGCCTCCAGGCTATAGCACGCTAGTCCGATCTAGCCTATCGATCAACTTGACCAACACAGGGAACGTTTAGATTAAGTTCAAGTCCGTCTGTTCTATTCGACCCAAGTTACCTCACCGCCTTCCGTTTGCGTCTAGGGCTGAAACCTTTTTCGTTCGCGGCCCCATGTACTAGGGTTCAAGTTCCAGGTTTGTGTCCTGGCATGTGTCGTCCGAAGCAATGTTCCGTGCATCGTGGCGTTCCTTCGCTATTCTATGTCCCTGACTCGAAATTTGTCCGCGGCGTCAGAGCCTGGGCCGGTACCCTGGTTCAGCTGGCGGGAGAGTGCGTCGCCAAACTCGGAGCCTCATGTTGATGGTGACTTTCCATATGGACAGCGCGGAGATGGGTGTTTGATCGGATGCGTCGTGCGTCGTTGTCGTTTGATCGATCGACCCTGCAAGTGATGCACAATACAAGTTAGCGGTGCCCATCCCATGGACGATGCCGTGCGTCTGCATCGCTGGCCTGGAATGGAGCACCTCCGAACATAACGATGTAGAAGAGAGACAGCACTGTGCTGCACAGTGTTGTCGAACTCGGCGGGTCCAGGCTACCTGATCAACGTCTACCCCATGGATTCCGAGGCAATGAGCCACGCCACCAACATGACCTCTCAATCTGAATCATTTTCTGTGGTAGAACACGGTGGCTGAGCTGGCATGCCGAACACCTAGAACGGGACCACGCGGTGACTGAGGTTCAACTAATCATCCACCAAGTCAAAGGATGTATCCAGGACATCCACGATGCGTCCGTCGCACAACGTCGGTACCTATCCCAATGATGCGTGCTTCTTGCTTTCATTCCACGAGAACATGGTTCACTGATGTGCCTGTTATCGTGAGGTTTCAAACAGATGTGTTTTCACAAGTCGCGAGTGCCTGGCCATCATGATGACTTTTGCAAAGCGCTGTGAACGTAATACGAATCATATTCCACGTCACCTGCTCCTCTTTTCCCGACAACACCAATGGGGACTGAGCATCATCAGCCTGAAATACATCAAGATTGGCATGTGTAGCGTTACATTGGCGAGGATGTCGCGGCGAGTCGCATGGAGGTCGGATTCAAGAAACCTGCTGAATCATCATCCACTGTATCGAGAGTAATGCGGAAAACGTCCTAGATATTATTTCTGGCTGCGTCAAATCTGGAAAAATGACAGGTGATGATGAAGCATGTGGTCACCGTGACTTACATAAAGAGAGTGGGGATCCAATCAGATATCGGATGAAGACATTTAAGAACCATGAAGAAGCATCCCTAAAGCCCTTATGTTCCTGGTTCGTCGGTGCACGGCGAGAGATACGATTGGAAAGCGCGAAATGGCTGTGCAGACAGGGTTGGGTGTATGGAAGCGTTGGCATCGTCCGACTTCCCACCCTCTCCAGCGGGACTCGGAAGCGAAGACTGAAGACTTGCACGTTTCGTTTCCATTGAATGCAGTAGTACGGCCCCACCACGAGGACGGCGGTGCGCCCGCTTGCCTTTTTAAAAAGGAACTGAGTCGGCTCGATCGCGATCGCGTCTTGGATGGTAAATAAGGTGAGAATCTGATCATGGTTACGCAACTCGACGGCCAGAATTTGCGGTGTGGTCCGACTATCGGGTTCCCGAACGGAAGCAATGACGTCTGGAAGCCGGGAACTCGCTGTGGACAGAAAACATCAAGCTGGGGACGACAAGTTGCGGAACGCCAACCCGCAATTCCGCGCTTTTCCGAGTCAAGTAGGCGAAACTCACGCAGAGCAAAGGGTCTCGGGGGTAGGATTGGATATTGATTGTCAACATCATAATAATACTATCGGAAACTCGAAGGCGGAATTCGTTAGTCTATGGACGCGCCGGCGAGTACCAGTAGCCTCCGGGCTACTATAGCACGCCAGTCCGATCTAGCATCAAGACCAACACAGGGAACGTTCAGGTCTGTCTGCTCCATTCAACCCAAGTTGCCTCGCCGCCTTCCGTTTGCGTCTACTAGGGCTGAAACTCTTTTGATTCGCGGCTCCAGGAATAGGGTTCAAATTCCACATTCCAGCCCCCAGGTTTGTGGCCTGGCGTGTGTTGTCCGAAGCGACCTTCCGTGCATCGTGGTGTTCCTTCGCCATTCTATGTCCCTGACTCGAAATTCGTCTGGCGCCAGAGCCTGGGCCATTGTCCTTGTTCTCCGGTCGGACGGGTGCGTCGCCGAATTCCCGCGTGTCCGTCGTCCGCGTTGATGGAGATCGACTGGCTATCCGTACGTACGTAACATACTACCCTCTCCTCACTTTTTCTTGCCGTGGGCAGCGTGGAGATACTGTATTTGATCGGATACGTCGGGCGTTGTCGTTCGCTCGATCGACCGTGACAGTGCCCATCCCATGGATCCCGTGCGTCTGCATCGCCGACCTGGGACTTGGCGCGCCGAACCAACGTCCTCGCGAACTTCGGAGCGGCGGACCCTTTGTCATGCATTGCCATTGCCCCCTTCCCCCGCACTCGCTCCTCGCATATCCAATATCTCTAAACACCGTTCCGACGTCCGAGGCCGAGCCCAATCCAGCCCTGTCGACCCCTCCGACTCAGCACTTGTTCGATGGGTTCGTACGTGTGTACACATTTTACGTTTATGATGATGGTGAGCTCGCGTCACAGACTTGCACTGGCATATCGCGAAAGCGAGTCGACCAAATAAATCGATTCAAACCACCAATCAAAATTAGAACGGGAATGGAGTACCTCGAAACCTGGTGATGACGAGAAAACAAGACACGAAACAAGTCCTGTCCCCAACGCGACGCGACCGGCCAATCAGCGGGTGATTCAGACCTTGCTGTGAGACTGTACCGGGCAGTGGGGATGCCCGTGGCACTATCGGAATCGCTCGTCCTTCCGCGTTAACCGTGGAACACACGCCCTTTACCTCCCACTCCGTTTCCCTTGTGTTTCTGACCAGCTGTCTTTCTGTTTCTCAGATCTGGTTTCGAGATTCCGTGTAAAAAAAAAATCACATTCAACGTTCCGAAGGGCGTTCGTTTGCTACGTGTTCAAGATCATGATGCTTGGTTCCGACGCGTCTCCATTTTGCGGTGTTTCTCTCACAGGGTCTAGAGCTCAGCGTGGCGCAGCATAGATATACAAAGCACTCTGCACCCATGACTCTGGACCTCGACCTGGTGGCGGGATTCCAGCGGATCAATGATACGGCGGGACGACCGTGTGAGGACACGTTCCTGTTTGACGGGAACGCGCGCGAGTTTTCAAATGACATTAGCCCACAAACAGCGCGTCTCTCAGAATAGAGCCGAGGACGCAAATATACGAGAACCGTGACGGTCGACGACAACAACGATATCGATCGGGTTTGGAAGAAAAGGAAGGCGGAGTTCGATTCGACGGCGTTTAACTGTAGGGACGGAAGATACATGTGAGGTGAGTAGCAACTACATATGTAAAACGGGCTTGACAAAGTAACTAACAAGGGCAGAAAGTAAGGAACGATGGACGACGGAAAAGAACTATCATGGCGAACGACAAGGCTTCGAAAGGAGGACAGCACGCATGCAAGACCGGATTGAGCGTAAAAGTTTGTACACTATACGGGGTGTGATTCGGGAATGTTGCGTGCGGAGTGACACCCTTGTGGCACACGAACTAGGCTCGGATGGGTCCGACGATCATGGCATAATGTACTAGATGGATAGATGGCAAGATGGACAGATGGATCATGCGATAGATGGATAGCCACGATCACATCAGAACCGAATATCATTTTTAGCCCCGACTCCCGACTGATCGATCATCCAACCCCCGAACGTTTTCCGGTGATCGGCGGGATGGAGATGTCCGAAAAGTGAGCCTGTTATCATCCGCGGCAGAACCCGCTGACAGGATACGATCAATCACGATCGTAATCTGTACAATCTAATCTAATCTATCCATTACAAGCAACTTTCCATAATGTCGTGATCGATGTGATGAATCATACAGCAGACGTTGGAAATCGACATATCGGCATATCGACAAATCATCAAACGACACCTATCTCTCATCGGGACGCGACGGGTTCCGGTTCAGAACGGAGCGCGGTACGGCAGACTGACGTTCGATTCTCAATAGACCGATTGTAAGTACTAGATCTCAACCCCGTAGTCGCCAAGCACGTACAAAGATCCAAGATAGTAGTAAAGAAGACGAAGAAAACAAACAAGTACGTCGGTGGCACATTATCTACAAAATTCATACATTAGTGGGGGTATTACACCCGTACTGAAGTGCGTGACAAGACAAAAATAAAACAAAGAGGCAAAGCATGCCCCATTACATTTTTCGAACAAAAATCATACGTTCACGGTGGCGAGGCACCACTGGACACCGAATGCGACGTCCTCAAAAACGATTGCTGTTGCTGCTGGATCTCGTGCGTATACGCCTTACCAGCTGTGGCCCACGGAGGCGGAGGAGGACCAGTAGCGTGGTGCGTCCGCGTCGTAGGCCCATGAGAGTGTGCGTGCGAGTGAGAGTGGGAGTGCGCTGTGTGCTGCGAATAGTGTCCAGGTGGCCCCTGCGAAGAAGACGCGCCGTGTCCACCAGACATTTGCTGCCCGTGTGGAGGTCCGAGACGCGGCGTCGGAGGCGGTGGGGGAGGGAGCTGTGTTGGCCCTTGTTGTGGAGTCTGCGGGGGCGGCGCCTGTTGAGTCTGCGGCGTCTGCGTTTGCGTCTGGTGCTGCGATGACATTTGCGATGGTCCTCCTTGCCTTTGCCCCTGCCCCGACCCAGGCTCCCCGTCCACATTCATGTTCATCGACAGGATTTGGAACGAACTCGTGTGCACGCCCATCTTGTCAATCTCTCCGTTCCCACTCGAACTGCTCCCAGACCCCCCAGCGGAATTGGCAGCGTTTGCAGCCGCCCGGGCTGCCTTTTCGTTTTCTGCAGCGCGTGCAGACGCACGGAGCATCTCCATATCGATGCGTATCGCCGTTCCAGATCCGCCGTCGGCAGCGAGCGCCTTGTCCCGTTTGCGCACGAGTTTGGCATAATCTAGACGAAACGAGAGAAAGAGGATGAGCGAGGGAAGCGTGGTACGACAGACGATACGCACGAAGACCACACGCGTTACACAACGTCCGGGCTCCGTCCGGACCTCGCCGCCACTCTGGTGTTTCTCTGATGTTACACGAATGGCACTTGCCGGGGGGTGTGGCGCGCTAGCGTTGCAAGTCCACTCAGTCATGCCCTCGGATCCACGGAAAGAAACAAGAACAGAAAAAAAAGGTACTCACACTTCTCTTTCTGTATTTGCCTTTGCCGCCACCAACTGCACCGCCGACCGCACCTGCCACAGAACCACTGCCACCAGCTGCCGCAGCTGCGGCCGCCAGGCTCGTCGTAAGCGCACGCTTAGTGCGGATGATTTCCATGTCTTTCTCAGCAGCACTTCGTTCAGCAGCTGTTTGGCCACCCCCCGGAGCTGTGCCGGACGAGCTCGAGAGATGAAGTTGAGAAACGTGTGGTAGGTTACTTGAGGTCTGCGTCTCTTCCCAGGGCCGTTTGGGCGCACGCGCGTCAAGATCGATCGGCGCACCACTTGAAGCACTACCTGCATTTAGTGCCGGATGGGAATGGGTCCTATCACCAAACGCGGGTGACGCGACGGACGAATGCGGTGTAGAACCAGGAGGTAAAGTGGATGATGACGATGATGCGGATGCGTTTGCTAATTTGCCCGAGGAAGGTGATCGCAAAGATTCAAGAAGTCGAACGACTTCTTGAGCACGGTGAGTCATCTCCGCGAGCTCCTCCGAAGATGGTTGCACGAGAGGCGTCGATGATTGTAGTTGCGCTGTATACCACAAGAAGATCAGAGATCGAGACGATAATTAGAGCAGAAGAGGAGTGCGCAACTTACCATAGCGAGTGGCGAAATTGTAAAGCACCCCGCAATGCTTCAGCACCTCATGCACGATGCCTTCCCTCTCTCGATCTCGTTCCCTCTCTTTCTCCCTCAGCTCCGCTAGCCGCTCGCGTTCCTTCTCTCGTTCTCTTTGAATTTCCCGTTCCCGCTGACTTTCCCGCTCCCGCTCGTGTTCACGTTCACGTTCACGCTCGCGTTCCCGTTCCCGTTCCTTTTCGCGCTCGCGCTCTCTCTCCCTTTCTCGTTCCCGCTCGCGTTCGCGTTCGTCTTCTGCCATGGCATTTATGGGAAACCTCGCCTCCCTAGCATGCATAGTGTCTGCTGGGGAAACAAATGTAGGACGCGGGCCCTCGGGATGATGTATCTGCTGCTGTGCTTGCGAATGGGGATGCGCTTGTGTTTGCGCTTGCGTTGAATGTGTGGAATGGACAGCCTGAGCAGGTGGATGCGAGGTGTGCGATGACTGAGGACCATGGGAAGGTTGGGACACATGGGACGGATGAGTCGGTGGTGGTGGCGGAATGTAAGACTGCGACTGTGGATGTGGATGGGGCGCGACGACATTGGACGCATGTTGTGAATTCGATACTGGGGATCCGGTATAATTTGGCACTGTATGCTGGGAGTACGACGACAAACTTGACGAGTAGCTGTGGGGTTGTCCGCTCTGTCGCGTAAGCTGGTGTTGTGACGGTGGTGGTCCAGAGGGCGGAGGACGCTGCGAGGGCACGATCGGCGGGACCGACGCGGGATCAGGAGCGGCATACCCGCCACGAGGAGGCTCGGAGTTGCCAACTGTATACGTACCAGCAGGACGTGAATCGCCAAACGAGGGGCGCTGATCACCAGGAACATAATGTGGAAGTGCTGGTGGCGGTGGACCACCGTGCCTCTGTTCGGCCGGTACATAGGGCGCTGTCGGAGCGGAGGCTTCCGAGGGAGCATATCCATGTCTGGCGTCTTGAGAGACGTATCCAGAGGATTGCCTCGTCTCTGCAACGTACTGAGCACCTGTCCCTCTGTTACTTGCATGCGGCTCTTGTGCGTGGGAAAATCCAGCACGCGAGTCCTGTGCGTGTGGGGGACGTGGTGGACCTTCCGAAGTATAGGCATGGCGAGTGGGAGAATCTTGAGGGTATCTGGTTCCTGGGCGTGCTGCGGGCTCGGAAGTATGTGGCTGGGAGTACGTATACTTTGCATCCTGGGTATATGCGGTCGTCCGTTGCTCCTGAGGGTAAGGGCGAGCTATCTCGGACGGAGGTTGCGGCGGGACGTGCGCTGGAGCCGGTGGTTGGGGATAAGATGCAGCAGGACGCGTAGAATCGGCTTGATGAGTATACGGTGGGCGCGCCTCGTACGACTGAGTGTGTCTTGCATCGAGGGGAGTGGACGCGGGGAGAGGGGCAGGGGCAGGATGAGTATAGATTTCGTGACGCGACTCTATGCGCGCATCGGCAGCTTTGTGCTGGGTGTGTGTGTAACGGGTGCGATCTGGGATCGAGACGCGAGAGTCTCTGAGAGATGCGAATCGATTGAAGGTGAGGAGTGGGAGACAAGGGCTGAGGATTACGTACCTGGAGTCTTGGACTTGAGGATGTCCGCGAACAGGGGGGGCCGCTGGTTGGCTTTCGTAAGGAGCACTGGGCCTGGTATCTTCAAAAGGATATGAAGTAGACGGGGGGACGTAATGAGGAGGGGAGTGTGCGTGCTGGTGCGGTTGGGGTGGCTGAGTCGGCGTTGGGGTGGGAGAAGGAGGCGGGTGGGGGAACGCGGAAGTTGGGGTTGCATAAGGCTGTTGAGAAGTGTATGCGGGAGCGCCGTTTGCGGACGCAGGGCCATAGGATTGGGAAGTAGAAGGACTAAAGGTGGGCGAGGAGTTGGCTGCATACCCGGGTGGTGACTGGTTGTAAGGGGTATACGGCGCAGAAGTGGAAGTGGATGAGGTTGGGTAGGAAGGGTTGTACGAATTGGACGAGTTTGGAGTGTAGGGGGATGGCGGGACGCCGGAATAGGAGCGATGTTTGGGGGCAGGGGCGCGGAACCCCGAGGACGTGCGCGTGGATGCGGCAGCAGGCGAATCGACAGTGGTGGGCACGAGCGGTGTTGTGCGGGCAAACGACGAGGACTGTTGGGCAGGTGCAACTTGAGGGTGTACTTGGGACGGAGTCTGCGAGGGCGCGGACGGGAGGGCGGTCGCTAATGACTGGATTGTCGGCAGAGGGGCAGTTAGGGAGG
>JBBPLL010000127.1:0-33110 GCA_038089755.1 Leccinellum rugosiceps | reverse complement strand
GAACCTACCCCACGTTGATGGCTTGTGTCTGTTTTGCAGGTGTTGTGCTGTGGGTTGTATTACATGTTGTTGCTGTTGCTGCTGTTGCCAGGCAGAGGGGTCGTGATCGTGTTGCTGCTGATGAGCCTGGGATGGCTGGCCCTGGAAAGTAAAGGGCTGACGCTGGACATATGCGGGCGGGGCTGTCGGCGTCGGTGTAGGATAACCAAACGCAGAAAAGGTGCCATTGGTGGCCGGTGCTGTTGGGGCGGGTTGGGGATGGGCGGGTGCGGATGGACCGACGTCCTGGTCGACGTCGAAGGCGGCGTAGGCCGAGTCGGGAGGTTGGTCGTGCTGTTGGCGCGGGTGGTACTTGAAATTGAGGCTCTTGAGGGGCGGGAGACGAAAATCGCTCTGTGACACGTGCTGGGATTGGTTTGGCTGTTGGAAGCGGTTCGGGTGAGCGTGGTGGGCATGCGAGGAGGCCATTGAATTTGCGAGGCGGTGTCGATGGCGGGTCAGTTGACTGGCATAACAACGTTGAACGAACACGGGATATCGCCGATATGTGACGACGATGGCGCACTGCGATGCAGATCTTGCTCGACCTCTGCGACTGTGTCAGACCAAGGGGGGGAAAAAAATGAAAAAAGACGCAAAAAATGAAAAATGAAGGGGAAAAATCGAGGAAGAGCGAATCCGAGTGCGCCTGTAGGGCAACGCGGGAGAGAGTTGCTCGTGAGTGGGTGTTCGTCCGTGCCGTATCTCCCGATGGCGACGGATCTCACTTGCTCCCGCTGACACGATGCAAATCTGCAGCTGTGTATCTTCCCACGGCCCCGAATCTCGCCATACCCAGATTTCCCCGATTCTCCCGATATCCAAATTCCGCCCAAGAACGAGACGTACCTAGACTCGTAGCTAGTATTTGCTTGCAAGTGGGTCTTCCGTGCGTCTCCAAACCCCCCGTATAAGAGGACATCCAGTGGCTGTCCGTTGTCCTGTCACATCTCCCCTCTACCCACACGACCCAGACCCAGTCACGGGCCCCCATGCCCACCCCTGCCTGCCACGCACTCCGGCCACCCCAAATCAACCCCCTCATCACTCCCTCCACGCCCTTGCATGCATGTCTGCTTGCGATCCCATCCGATCCATCTTGCCTTTTTTGGTTCCCCTTTTGTATTTCTCGCCGTGGCACCCCGGATTGCCGTAAACAGTACTTCTCCCCTGAGATTTATCTCCGACACCCACGTGTCTCGCCGCATTTGGATCTCAATACGTTCCAGTCCTCCTCCTCGTGCCCCCTCCCTTTACCACACCGCAGCCGAGTCCGCCCTACCAAACTAATCGTTCGCGTTTTATCCCTCTGCGTTTCCATGTTCGCTTGTGCCTCGCCCTCGCCCTCGCTTTTTGACACCCGTGGAAACCACAGCCATCCTCCACTTCATACACGTGTCATCCAGCCCGCGCAACCCATCTTCCTCTCTTCACACCTCTCTCTTCACATACAAGCTCCGCTCCGCAGCCCCTGAGGCAGCCTGCTCACTATTCCAACGGGTCTAATACATTTTATTTATCACCGCGAATTCCTTGATCCAACCTAATTCCAATCTCACTTTCCTAGATCGCGCGGTCTCCGCATTCGAAGCCCTCCATCATCCCGATTCTCCGCACAGGTCGGTGCACCTCTTCTCGCTTCCGTCTCCAACCGCCGTCGATGGTCACTATGTATTCAAATCATCCGAAGCGTATGACCAAATCCCTCGATGAGTCCTCCCTTCATTCTCCTTAATTTCCCCGTGCCAGGCAACAGCTTTTTCCTGTCACCTTTGCACGGGAATAAGATTACCTTCATTAAACTGCCTCCGATTCGCCGTCGCGCGATCGTTCGTACGTTCATCGTAATATTAACGTACTCGATACGTATCGGAGCCGTGGTCCTCTTTTGATCTTCACTTGTTATTACAGCCCAACTTGATGGGCGTGTTTGCTGCTAATACTCTCCATTCTCTTTCGGTCCGTTCGGCCTTGGCTCAACCCCGTTTGAGTAAAAGGATCACAACGGGGACCTTAGTCCTTGCTTCTTCGAAATCGGCTCTTCCTTCGTTCTCAGGAGCGTGCTCACTGACGTTTTGCGTGCTTCAGAAAACGTAGTGCCGGTGGAACCGCTTTCCCCCCGTTTATTCATCCCGCCACGCTTGATAAGCTCGGCGGCGCTCTGGCCCTGAAATTCCGTCACGATATTTGAGCTCTTGAAATCGTTTAGAATTGGAATCGTTTGCTCCAAACATGGACTCTACGGACACTCCCTGCCCAATGCCGGTTCTTGGAACCCAACCTGACCGCCGCCACCCGGGCCCCGTGACAGGCATGTTTCGATGATACACGATTTAGTCATCCATTACGGTAACTGAGGGCTGAGCGGCCACCAGCCCTTCAATAATGAATTACGACAACGTGACGACTTGTCGTGTGGACGCGCGTCGGCCGAGAGCATGGCTCAAACCGCAGGCTCTAGAGCCGTGTGTATGTTGCAAGTCCATTTGCATGTGCAGTAATCTATCAGCCTGATTGATTGATTGGTTAGGCTTCGGACGATCAAGTATTACCCGCACGAAGGCGGTGCATGGCATCACGCTCCTCGGAAGACTGATTTGTTTATATTGCTTGGCTCAAGCCTTTCACATATCACGCTCATGTTGCATAGCAGACCAGTTCTCTCGGGTCATGGTTCATTCTACTCCGCGTCCCTTCACGGCGACGTCGTGCTTCCAACTCAGACGATCACTGTCCGGGATGCATATACCGACCGGTCCCGGTACGTTGTCGTGTCCAATATCTCCTTTTCATTTGCGTTTTCTTTTCTCTTTTTTGCACGTTCACAGTGCAACGAGGTCCCGGGATTCAGTTTTATGACCGAGATTCCGCTCCCCTCCATTTTCACCTTGCCACCAACGACATCGTACGCGCATTACATGTCACATTATCCGATGCAGCCCTGAAAAACAAAAGATAAAGAAGAACAAGAAGGGCGCTGCCACATCGGCCCGGATCACGGCGTTCCATCGTGCTTAACTGGGTGCACGTTTCGAGAGAACAATGAAGGAACCCCGTGACGATGGTCGCCTCGCAAAGTATCAAGTCATAGTCCAAGCGTCTTGATGATATATATGCTATATAATCATCGCAGATCAAACCATTCGAGGCGATCTAGCTCCAATTAGAAATAATGAAAGGAAGGAAGAAACGTAGAGATGTCATAGCCCATCCGAATTCCGCGATACGTTAGCAAACGGCAAGTGTTCGTATGAAAAGCTGCCTGCTTGTGCGCTTCCCCCCTTCCTCGGACCGTACTTCGTTCGCCGGCGAGTGGTGTCTCTTTATCAAGGCGCTCGTGTACATGCTCTATATGTACAAGCTAGGTACGTGACTGTCGTACATTCTACAATTTATATCTATAGTAGCCTAGCGTCTGTCTGGTCGTTGTACAGTATGTAAAGACTCGTCCCTTGTGGAACCGGGATGTTACTACGCGACGTACCCGCCACGTACGTATGTGTCAACTCGTAAGGAGCGGGGCCGGGGGAGAGGGGGCCGCAAATAGAAGAATATTTTACAAGTACTATCGCTAAGGTGTGTATACTATATACATTTATGTATATATGTGTGTGCGTAGATGTATCCATAGCAGGTTGTCGAAATAGAGTTCACAAGCAGTAACCGACTGTTGGCGCGGCACCTCGCCCAAGGCTGGACGAAAACGGACTCACCGGACTAGGTAAGTCATTGAATGTCTGGATCGTGACGCCCGGCGGCAAGCTCGATCGTGTCTCGGGTATGTGGAGAGTGGGGGAGCACGGAAACACGTGCTAACTGTCGCTCTTATACCCGTTCAAGCAAGGGTCAGGACCGTGTCAGCCTGTCTACCCGTCTAATCCCATTGATTATTGAGGGGCGGACGCCCTGCCAACACGATCAATGAATCAAAATATTGTGTGTATTCGATGTTTCGATTCAGAAGTAAATTTAAGTTTGCGAACCGTATCAAGCGCCTGGTGTCTGGACTTTTACGGCGATGGGGTGTCCATGTCAGCGTAGCTTTCAGCGCTTGATCGACGACCTCATCGATCATCGTTGATTGGGGTTGGGTCATCACACGCCTCCATGAACTTGACCCAATCCACAGATCCACCACTTCAAAATACATCTTGGTTCCGTCGATCGATGGTACACCATCATTGCGTTCGCCTCCATGATACGCCCCACGGGCCACGGCGTCAAGTGGCGTCAAGCGCCGCCTATCAGGCGTAGACTGGCACCAGATCGGGTATCACGAGATAAAGACAAGGGAGGGACCCAGCGAGCCGCCGCCGTTAGAGCCCACGCCGAGGCATGGTCGATAACTCGCCACGTTCCAGTTTTCTCTTACATGGACCCGATAGCTTCGTTTGCATCGCTGAGCGCCCCAGTGTCAGCCCGTTCGAACGATTTTCAAATCACACACGATGGCCGCATTCGTTGCGCATTGTATGGACATGGCGGCGCCGCGCCTGCCCCGCTCGCAAACGATCGACGCCGATTATTCAGACGGACGTGCGCCACCCGCGATGGATCGCCGAAGGGGCCTGCCAAGCCTCAAGGCCTCAAGTTCTGATCAATATTTAATGCCGATTATATCATAGCAGCGAAAAGTGAAAGTGAGCCAACGACGACACGCCAGATATCGCACGATCATATGCCCCATGAATGCTGAAACACTGTCTCACCTTTGCGAGCGAGGCGGGGGCGGCGCCGCCACGTCGACGTCCACACCCGATGCAGTCGAAATGAAGCTCTCCCGTGTGAAGTTTGACGTTCGTGCCGTCTCGTGAACGGAACGGCGATCAGCAGCAAGCTGCTTTCCTGGCCAATGTTCATGACATGCACACGCACGTTTTACGAAACTTACCTCGCGATTCGCAGCGGGCGTTTCGTTTGCCTTTTTCCTTTTCAAAAAGAAAATAACGCCACCGGTTTCCTGCGATCAAGGGTCGAGCCCCCAGCCTCAGGTCTCAGGGCTGGGCGTGAGATCACCAGGAAGCGGTGGATAGATAGCCTGATAACGAGCGGGGATTCTGATCAGAAGCCATCTGAAAGACTACTAATCACGGGTCAGCGAAATTCTGCCGTGTGGAGTGAGAACAGACCGTGAAGGAAACAAAAGCTCCCAGTTTCTTGTTTCTTTGTTTCTAGAACACTCAGAACGGGCCTGATAGGACCGACTCGTGATGAGCGATAGTAACGCCCAACCTCGCCTTGGAAGCAACCGTTATCATCGATTCATCCCCAGCCCTGAAGACCAGATTCATTCCTTCGGTTCCATTGAGTGCGAGATGGTTCAAGATTGCAATTATATAGAAAACTAAGATCACCGTGATTGTGCCGAGCGGGCGACTCCGACCCTGCGCATAGCCTGCCAACTTGGATTCGAGTTCTCAAGCCTCAGGGCCACGCCGAGATCTTGTCAAGCGATTGTCCCTAGCGCGCTGTGATAAACGCGATCGGAATTTCGACCTATCGATCGCTCGACGCGTCAAAGGGTATCGTAAACGCATCGTGAGGAGATCCACAGTGTGGCAATTCAAGTGAAAACCATGACCGAACAAACGACGTTTTCCATGTCATAGGAGGAGAAATAAAATCGACAGATCACATGCTTCGACACTGGCAGGCTCGGTCAAGCTAGGCATGAGTGAATCAATGATCCAAATATACTACAAAGTCAGAACCGACATTCCAACACCCAGCAGGATCGATGACGTTACTGACACCATCACACAGACCACCCCCGCGAGTATGTTCACAACCGGTATACTGTTACCTTCCCGAAACTCGATCCCAGTGCGATCAAACCCTGTGCCTCGTCATAATCCAAGCATGACCAGTCATTCCCATCGTTCTCGAGAACGACCTTGACGTGCGCCTCCGGCGACCCCTTGTTCAGTAGACCGGGAAAGAGGGCAACGACGAGCGTCTCGCGCGACGCTCCCGGCATCTCCATTGCCATGGCCTCGACAAAGCTATCGTCGGTGATCAACCCACCTACGGCCCATTCTGTGGGCTGAACCCAAACTGCCGTTCCGTAGGATCCGACGACCATGTCACTACATCTGATCGGACCCCGATGCTGAGAGGACAGTGTGGATGTTAGACTAAACGGAGCTGAATCGAGCTCGTCTTCGACCGGAGTGGTATCGTGGGAGGCGTGCGGGGGGTCACGATCAAAGTCTGCGTTCAACGTCATGAACTGAAACTGTTCAATGGGTCTCCATGGGTCTCTTCCCTTGTTGCGGACCAACAGTGTCAATGATGGCTGGGCGGAACTAGCGAAGCATAACGATCTTAATGCCAACGACACACCGTCAACCCAACCAAACGATTTGAAAACGCGAGGCAATGTAACGTCGAGATCTTCGCCAGGTAACACCATGTGGGGTTGTCCGAAAATGCAGATGGAACGAGCCCTCGCTACGAAGACGCTTTCATGAGCGAAAACGACATGCAACGGTTTGTCCTGCACACGACTGAGTGCATGATGACCAAGACTGTGTAAATCGATCTCATTCACCTGCCATGCATTTGGGTTCTTCAGCAACGCCTGTTCTTGCGTCTTCCAATTCAGTATCAACGTTTCCGAATCATGGTCGCATAGGACTATGACG
Organism: Leccinellum rugosiceps; assembly: GCA_038089755.1. NCBI lineage: Eukaryota > Fungi > Basidiomycota > Agaricomycetes > Boletales > Boletaceae > Leccinellum > Leccinellum rugosiceps. The sequence goes on along the minus strand of JBBPLL010000127.1, from coordinate 26,427 downwards.
TCCCCGTTGAGAGCAATCGGTTTCCTTGGTGTGTCTAACGTCCTTTGTGGTAGGATGCTTACAACGCCTGCTTCATTCTCGGAGATGGCGAGGATTTCGACGGTCATGCAGCTAGATACGGGTCAGTAGAAATACCCGAGCGTATTTTCAACACGAACCCGGCTCTCTGAACGGAAATGGCAATCGCTGCGTCGGACTCGTCATCCGTATTCACGGCGATACCATTAAACAGCGCTTTCGCAGGATTCCATTGCGCAACTTCCTGGAGAGTGTCACAATCCCTAACGGACAGCGTCCACCAGATGCCGACACAAGTCATGACGATCCAAGTTCGACCACGACAAGAAAGAAACTTGATGTCCTCGATGGCCACGCATTTAATGCGGGAGCATACAACTTGATGAAGCTTAGTCGTCGTGGATCGCCAGTTGAGACCGAGTTGGTAGGCTCGGAGCGCCTGACGTTCAAGATCCTTGGCGGAGAATGATGTCAGGGGGCGCTTTGGGAATGGAATGCCATTTAGGAGGATCTCGCGCGTGCAGACGGTCCTCCAAACGGAGTGTTCCTCTGATACGCGATATAGTCGTCGAGATGCCTGTCAAGGAGGAAGCGTGAGGCTGTCAGAATGCACAGTGATAATATAGTAGGTACATTCCCACCTGTCGAAGGAGAAGGATCTCGGGGATAGAAAGTGCAGTGAAGATGCAGATGAGGATGTCGTGATTCAGCGCATCTAGAGAAATCGACATCGATTCGTAGCCTAGCTTGCCCGACGAGCAGTATCAATTGCGTTTGAGTGGGGATGAGACCAGGCTCATGATCACCGTAATGGCTTAGCCTTACATACGCACTCCAGAAAGGCAAGTCCAGATTAGAGTCTTGACTACTACCTGGTTGTCAAACTAGCCGTCCCGCATGGCCTCAAAAGAACCAACAAGGCACCAGCTCTCTTCTCGACTGCAGTATCAGTCGCGCGTCCCTGCATTCCTGCAAAAGTTCCACGACAAAGTCAAAGGCATCGCGACAGAAGAAGACGAAGACGAACCACAATACTATGACGACGGATCAGGCAGACCTCCCATCCCCGTTCGCCCAGCAATCCCGGAGCGCCCAAGCGATGACCCCGCGAGTGCTAGCGAAGATGACGAGGACGAGAAACCGCAGGTCGTCGTGTTGAAAGCGGGGAAACATCTCACAGAACGAGAGGTGGAAAACGCAAGACGGAAAGGTAACTTTGTTTTTCGTAGTCGTCGTCTTCATTTCTGTACTCATGTGTTGTCTGAACAGAGAAAGGACTCCCCCCGCTTCCCGTGTCTGACGATGAGTCGGTAAGACAGGACGAGAATGAACAGCTTTCGAAAGGCGCTACCAAGTCGAAGCAGGCTGCACCCAGTCTATCGTTCTCGTCCTCGAAAGCTAAGTCAAGTACCAGCTCTAACAAGCTCAAGCGACGGATCGTCACAGCTGAGGGAGAAGAGAGTGGTAACGAAGGCGGGAGAGCTAAAAAGGCAACGAAAAAGAAATTCAAGCGAGAGGGAAAGAGTTTACTGTCATTTGGAGAAGACGTTTAAATTGTCGGGGAAGCCTACAACGCCAATATCTTCACTACCCTAGGTCAGTATCATTTTTGTTATGAAATACCACCACTAAGCCGTCCAAGGAAGGAGGATTGATACCGTCACCAACATTTACATCCTACCATCGGGTTCGGCACTGTGTTTACTGTGTGGCTCCCGAGTGTTGTAGACGCTATCGATGATTACCCTGTCGTCGACGAGTCGCGCGTGATATCCAAGGATGGTGCCGCTGCTATCAACCAATCTGCACTTTCCCCCACGTCACTAGCTCTTCCTCGTGTTCTCCAGGCCGGTCGTTGCATCATGGAGCAATTTCATTTCATCGTTTCGCCACGTTCTATCTCGTCTGAATCTCGTTGGGCAGTATTTCAGCAAAACATGACCCTTCAAGTTTCAAGTCGCCGACCCGCGGAGATGACAGTGGTCACCGACAGCCACGGACATCTTGATCATCGTCTTGTTGTCGCGAAGTCGATCTAGCTGAATTCCAAACTGAAAACCGACGCCGGTGGTTGCACAGGGACCGGGTCTTGGAGCGCCAAGTCTGAATGCACGTAATTCGTGGTGCGTTTGCTCTGTCCTTCTCGACAAACACCCAGGGTCATGTTCGAGCATGTATAGAGCATACCTTGATACATTCACACCACGCACCTGTCAATGGGCCTTCATGTCAGGCGGTTTAATTATATCACCTTATCCAAAAAGTCGCGTTCCCACCAAAGCTCGCTCACCAGCAGCGGCCGACCAGCGACTCCTGTATGACATGCCCGTAAGCAAAAAGATCAAACTACTCATTTGTCACGATAACAAAATGAATGAACGTTCACAAACCTTTCGCATGCGACCTCGGCATTCTCCAGATCCCTTGCTATGCTCAACCCTTTCGATGCAACCAAAGCAGACGCTTCTCGATTGAAAACATCCAAGTACTTGGGAATGAGCGTGTTGACGATGAATCTGCTCAACAAGATCTCTTTAATAATGATGTGGACCAAGTTTTGTCAAATTTACGTATCTTCTTTGAGTCACAGTGGAAAGACAACGTGAACAAGCAACTGACAGGAACTGACTCGATGGCGGGATCATAGATCGAAACGGAAGAGTCATCTGATGTGCTATGGATCTGGCATACTTCGCAGCCATGCTCGGCGCATCTCCGAGGATCTTGCCGTCCTCGTTATCCAAATAACTGTCCTTTTTTGGCCAGAAGACGCCGTACAGAGTTATGACGAGCAACATACATGTCAATCGAGCCTTCTCTGTCCAGGACCTCGGATGTTTTGTGAGTCGGACGTGAAGCTGTTACATAATAAGTTATTATCATTCGTCTATCGATTGGATGGCTGACCCTTCCGACTGCACCAGCTTCACCCATGACGAACGCGACCTTCCGCTATAAAATAATCTCACTAAGTGACTGCTCCAGAAGAAATATAAGGTCATACCTTGGAATGGTCAGCTCACGGATCCAACGACATAGATAACGTTAACAAATAAACGTTCTACTAGGTGAGCCACCGACTCCGAGAAAGATACCCCAAGTCAAGTTTCTTATCTCATTCAGTGAAGGATTTTATACTACATTGCACTGGATGCTCTTCTCATGTGGTCTCTACCAGTCAGCTTACTTAGTCAAGCAAGCCGTTGGGCTAGTCATCGTACACAATATTATTTCCGTGCAAATGATCTCCAACTTGGAAAGACGGATTCTCTGAGCGCACAACGATCCCGACGCCGGAACTTCGGATCCAATAAGCCGGTGTTTCGAGCTCCGTGAAGGACATACGATTGAAACGCTTACGCTTTTCCCCATCTCGTAACTAAACTGTTCGTTTCACCAAGGTGAAACTGAGCCTGCTGCGTGAAACGTGCTGGCGAGACAAACCTACGGGCAAGTTCGGCGGTCTCATGGCCGTGATACCGACCCGGCGGGTGCCAACGACAGTACGAAGGTTTTGAGCAGAACACCTCCGTTCAGAGGAACACCGTTCATATAAATTATCTGGTTGGTGTTAAATGGGGTTGTCTCGCTAGGAATTGGGATTCCTTCGAATGGTGTGATACGCAACGTGACTTCACATAAGTGGTGATACCATCATCATGCTCACCTTTGCAATATCACTCAAGAACTATACACTTGTTGGGAACACAGGTCATTGCTCGTTCCTGGAAGTCACCAGGGGAGATCGGTGACAATCCCGAAGGTTTTCTCCTATAGTGATTAAAATACAATCTATACCTGGAACGACATGCCATGCGCTCCAACAGATAGTTTGTGTGCTCGAGTGTATTTTTCCTCTGATAAACCTTCCGCTATATTTCTGGTCGCGGGGTGTCCAATATGAGGCGGATACATAGAAGCTCCAAGATAAACGATGGCCCGGGCGGTGATTCATCCTGCTCGATAGATATCTCTAAAGATGGAATAGCGCCGGTCGGGATTCGAAGTTGCATCGCGTGAAGATGACTCTCACTCGTTTGAACATCTGCGCTCCTCAAGCAGGGTAGGAAATATAGCGGCATGAAGTCGATATATCGACGAATGATGATGGGCTGTTGCCAGACGGAGCCACGTGAAACTTGGAGATCCCTTGTTGCCAGCGACTTAGATGCATGATCCTTCTGAATACACGACGATTCAGAGCGTTTAAGGTCTTTGGAATTGCATACCCAACGATATTTTTAAACGACATGTCTGCTTCAGGAATGTCCTCGAGGCAAGTATTGCCAAACCGAGTTCTTTCAAGTCATGAAGATGAGTACTATCAGGGTTGTTCTACCTACAGGCTGCCAGACTGTGAACACAGATGTCATCAATCAAGTGCTTGGTCATCATGCCAACGAAGGCATGTTGGATCCATCACGACAGAAGCACTGACAAATGATCCAGGTAGTTCGGGACTTGGTGTGGTGACCCTACTCATCTGGGCTGGTTGGTTGTTAACTGAGTGCAAAAGTGCCATCAACGAAGAAAATTGCGAATGCATCATGTAATGATGCAAAGGAGTAAACACACTGGTTGACGGAAGCAAGTACCAGATGATGTAAGCTTATGTAATGTAAATATGGATCGGCAACACTCGGAGTCGTGATCCACTTAGACCTCTTCAAGTTGGACCTTGACCTGACCGGACACCATGTGGCCCTGGCGCAGACATAAGAGCAGGTCAACAGGAGCTTCCAACCCTCCGCGTAGCATCGTTGTACAACATAGCACCCTCATGTCCTGGTACCAATGGCCCCCCCGTTTTCGCGACATCAAATGCGAGATTCTCTCCGCAACATCAGAGGAGCGCCTCACGGCCGCGTGGAACGACATCCTTGTAGAGCTGGCTAAACGAGCCGACGAAATCGCGAACGCTGGGCCAGATGTGAGTCCGCTTGAGATATTTGGTAACTAACTTCGACTTTAATATCGTGTTCGTGGACAGTTCATTCCCCAAGTCAACTTCGGAGACTTGGAGAAACTGACCACCGATGAGATTGAAGTCATCAGACGCAAGGGTTCTGTCGTCATTCGCGATGTCGTCGACACCAAAACAGCATCTGAATGGAAGACCCGTCTTGATGAATTCGTCAAGGCTAATCCTGATGCTGAAGGTTGTGTCCTACTCACCTAGTGCAGCCAACGCGTTCTTTGACACTTTTTTATGACCTTGCATTGACCAGGTATCCCTTGGGATAACAAGCAGTTCTTCCACCTCTAGTGAGTCGTTTGGTCATAGATTACTTTGCATATTGCTGAACGATGCCTCAGCTGGACGCGGCCACAGGTACAAGCTCGTGCTCATCCCAACGTCTTGAAAGCCTCTGCCTGGCTCAACAACTTGTACCACGTGCGGTCCGGGAAGACGCTCGAAGGCGTCGACCTCTCTGTCCCTTTGGTATATGCCGATCGTTTTCGTATCCGCCACCCCGGTGGTCATTGGGGCGATTTTCCACCTCACGTAGATAGCGGTGCGATAGAACGATGGGAAGATAAAGCGTTCCGTCGCTGCTTCGAGGATATTCTAACTGGAAACTGGCGCCAGCATGATCCTTATGAGCTCGAGCATCGTTTGGCCGCATGCACCTCGTTGTACGGACGACCAGGTCAATCGACCATTTTCAGGACATTCCAGGGATGGCTAGCGATGAGGTTCGCTACCAAGTCTCGATCATCGTCTTCGTCGCGCATCACTCACCCAGTTTCTTAGCGAGACGGGGCCAACTGAAGGAACCCTGCGCGTTTTCCCAGACGTTCAACTGTCAAACGCGTACACTATGCTTCGTCCGTTCTTTCGCCCAACAGTGCCTCTGGACTCTGCCGACATCCTCGACGCGAAGAACTGGAAGTTGGGTGAACTTTTTTTCCCGCTGTTGTTTCGAGCGATCTGAACTTCTTGGTCTAGACATCTCCACTCCGGACTTCCCTGGAATCCAACCTGCAGCGGATGGCGGGTACCTAGGTCCTCGGCCGACGTCCCGACTTCACCCACACCTTCGCCTAGAGAAGACAATGACCTCGGTCCCGAAAGTCAAGCCTGGTGACATGGTCTTTTGGCACTGTGTGAGCAACCTTATCTCAACATTGCTGAACGCATACCTACCGCATCTCTCCAGGATGTGGTTCATTCCGTCGAAACAAAACACACTGGTACTACTGATTCAGCAGGTGAGGCACTGATTAGTTCATACACGAATTTCCTCCCTATAAGGCGCTCAACGGGATTCTCGCGCAGTGATGTACATTGGTGCCGTCCCAAAAACGCCCCAAAATGTGGCGTACGTCGCCAAGCAGGTCCACACGTTCCTCGCTGGAGAGAACCCACCCGACTTCCGGAAGCTCGATGGAGGGGCGAGGCTGGTTGGACTTGGGACAGAAGCGGACGTGAAGGAACCGATCAGCAGGATTGCAATGGGACTTCCCACCGCTGTCGAGGTTGTGTGATTCAACGTGCCATGTAGTGATACATATCGTGATGTACTATAATTTTATCAGTGGCAGGTGAGGCCCATCATTGAGAATCGCCATGGGCTCTGATCCAGTCGAGATATAGGGGAAGACGGGAGAATATATCAGAACGGTCAGCGGCATGACAAATGGAGTAAGCGAAACCGAATTATTATATAGTAGGATTGACTCTGGTTTCATCACTTAACCGGACCGCACGTGGTATAAGTTGTTGAGCCATGTAGATGATGAGCGGTGGTGAGAGCCAAGATTGCGTTTATCGTGCGAGCATCTTAATTACTCAACGTAGGCCGACTCCTTTCAATCAGACTCGTCTACCACCTGCACTGGCTTCGGAGTCATCTGACCACTGCGGAGTTCTCGTGCTGTGTTATCGATGCCATCCTCCTTCGTTCTGGACGCCGTCCGCGAACACGATGCGAGATTGACTCAGCCTACGGACAGACGCTCAAAGGCGTCAACCTCTCTGTCCCTCTGGTATATGCCGATCGTATTTATATTCGTCACCCGGGCGGTTGCTGTGCCGAGTTCCTACCTCATGTAGACAGCGGTGCGACCGAGCGATGGGAAGATAAAGCCTTCCGTCGCTGCTTCGAGGACATTCACAATGGCAACTGGCGCCAGCATGATCCTTGTGAGCTCGAACACCGTTTGGACGCACGCACCTCGCTGTACGGACGACCAACTCAAGCGAGTGTTTTCAGGACCTTCCAGAGATGGATAGCGATGAGGTTCGCTACCAAGTCTCGCGCATCGCTCACCCGGTTGTTAACGAGGCGATGCCAACTGAAGGAACCCTGCGCGTTTCCCCCGATATTCAGCTGCCAAACGCGTACACTATCCTCCACCATCCGTTCTTCCGCCCAACCGAGCCTCTGGACTCTGCCGACATCATCGACGCCAAGAGAAGTTGGGTGAGCCTTTTCCCTGTTGTTGTTTCGAGCGATCATTGACTGGACTTCTTGGTCTAGACATCTCCGCTCCGGACCTCCCTGGCATTTATCCCGCAGGTAGCGGATACATAGATCCTGGGCAGACGCCCCGACTTCACCTACACCTTCGCCTAGAGAAAACGATGACCTCCGTCTCGAAAGTCAACCCTGGTGACATGGTCTTTTGGCACCCCATGAGGACCCTATCTCAACGTTGCTGAACGTTGCACGCCTACCTCTCCAGGACGTGGTGCATTTCGTCGAAAAGAACACACTGATACTATTGATTCAGCAGGTGAGACTCTGATTAGTTTACATACGAAATTAAAGCGCTTAACGGGACTCCTGCGCAGCGATGTACAGTAGCGCCGTCCCAAAAACGTTCCAAAACATGGCGTACGTTGCAGGTCTACACATTCCTCGCGAGAGAGAACCCACCCGACTTCCGGAAGCTCGATGCGAGGACGAGGCTGGTTGGACTTGGGACAGAAGCGGACATGAAGGGACCGATCAGCAAGATTGCGACGGGACTTCCCACCGCTGTCGAGGTTGTGTGATTCAACGTGCCATGTACTGATGCATACATGTCGTGATGTACCATGATTTTATCGTTCAGGTGATGTCCATCATCGAGAATTGCCATGGGTTCTGATCCAGTCGAAATGTAATGTCAAAACTTCAGGTGCCTCTAGAGTCTGAGACTGTGGGCCAATGGCATTGATATTCGAGTTGAGCACTGTACTTCCAGTTTATAACAGGCAGCAGACGTTTGTGACCTCGCTGGAGCTAGGCAAAAAGGGTGATGTGTGGTTCGGTCGTGCCAACTTATATCCCGAGTGATAGTCGGAAGTACCCGAAAAGGGTAAACATGTATAAGGGGCCATCGTGACCGAGTGAGAACCATCATGGGTAACTCTGGAAATGCGCAGCGTCAAGCTACCATTTCGTCGAAGCATTCAGCACGAGAGCAAGCGCTTGCCCGGGCTTCTCCTTATGCCAGTGACACTCACGACCCATTCCTACATGTCACAGGTGGAAACCCAGTCGTTTCGAGTGCCTGGTGACCTGAATTGATGTTTTGGTTTTGCAGCTACGGAAATCGTCGAACGAATTACTGCTGGTCAATGGACAGCGTCGCAAGTTCTTGACGCATATATGGCCCGTGCAGCGGTCTGTCAAGGCAAGACCAATTGCATCACCGAAGGTGCGTCTAAAGTACTTAGGTCAACTGTTGAGTGCCGAATCTGATTCCATTCTAGTGCTCTTCGAAGACGCGAAAAAGCAGGCGAAAGAGCTGGATGAAGAGTTTGCCCGCACGGGAAGGCCGCGAGGGCCACTTCACGGTGTTCCGATGAGTTTCAAGGACCAATGTGTGTGTATTTACGAGGTTCAGTGCATTTTTGTGCTCACTGTATGCGCAGACGAGATTATTGGCTACGATGCGACGATCGGATTCACGCATTGGGCCAACAAACCGTCCACCAGGGATGCCTTCGTATGTCAAATACAAGACCTCGTGTCCATTCGTCGTATTTATGCTTCTCAAAGCTTGTGGTTCAGTGCAAAAAAGCAGGAGCCATTATCATTGTCAAAACTAATGTTCCTCAAACCATGTTTGCGTTTGAATGCTCCAATGCACTTTGGGGCTCAACCACGAATCCTTGGGGTGACAAGTATACCAGTGGAGGCAGTTCTGGAGGAGGTTTGATTTTCATGTTATATTCCGTGATAAGTCATCTGATTTTCATGCGCATGTATGCAGAGGCTGCACTGTTAGCGATGGATGGGTCTGCACTCGGTGTTGGCTCAGATATCGGAGGTAGTTTGCGCATACCTGCTTCATACTGTGGTGTCTACTCTTTTAAACCTTCGTCTGATCGGGTGAGCAATGATGGCACAAAGAGTATGATCAAAGTTTTTCTTTTGGTGTTCGTATGGCGTGACTGATACTCTATTTTATCCAGGTTGCAACCCCGGGTACGAGGCAATCCGAGTGTCATATGGACCCATGGGACGGTATGGATCCACCACTGAAAATAGATCTGTTTCCACTCACGAATATGGCGTATGATAGTTCTGTCGAGGACTTGGAGCTGTTCTGCCGCCTGGTATTCGGCGAACAAGATGGTGCACACCAAAATATCCCATTACCATTCCGTCCTGTTGAATTGCCCAAAAAACTCAAATTTGGATTTTATTTTGCTGGTCGGTCACTCTGTACTTGTCGCTCCATCTGGAGCTCATGAACCTACGTCAACAGATACAATGGTGCAATCTTCCCCTGCGAATGTTCGAGCTGTGCAAGAAACGATCGATGCCTTGAGGTCTCATGGTCATGAATGCATGGAGTTTACGCCTTCATTAAGTATACTCATATCACTTCGTGCCTTGGGATTTGCTCATGTTTTCGGCTGGATAGACCAGGAGGCGATGCGCACATTCATTGGGCTTGCCACGGCTGACGGATACCGAAGAATGCTCTCAACTATTGAGTCTGACCCCAAGGTATTATCCCATTTATCTCGGGATATGATCCCATCTTTTAAAGGAAAGCATTCCCGCAGGAATCAAGCTTGTTCTTGTCTACTCTGGGTCCCAAACTTCCAGGTTGGTAATAATCGTCGGTTAACCCCGTATGTAGCTCATTATCGATCCACCTTTGAAGGTCTTGTACGCAGCATGATCGTCTGGGCGTCCAGCACCTTCTTCGGAGACAGACTTTTTGGCGACATGTTTTCTCTCGCGCGTACGAAATCCGTATCCGAGTTCGTGGAATTCACCGATAGGCGCAACAAGGTCGTCAAAGCATGGTATAAGGAAGTGAGCTTGAGCTACATCTCACTCGTGACCTGTGAATACTAACCATCCCTTCCTAACAAGGTTTGGGATAAACACGCCTTTGATGCCATCATCGCGCCAGTACAATCGCTACCCACTATCCCCCACGGGTAAGTATCGTTAACCTATTCAGTCGCCACTCGGTGCGGGTCAGAGGCTAACCTCTCCAATTTCACTTTCCCAACTTCCCTGTCTATCCAGCGGGTGTGCAATGCTGGCTCCCCTCGCAGCGTCTACCATTCTCTACAACGTCGTCGACTCGCCCGTGGGCATCGTCCCTGTCACGCGCGTCGACCCAAAGCAAGACTCGCTCCCGAAGGACTTCGTGGTAGGCTCCGGCGGCACGTCGTCCGTGCTCGAAAAGCGAATGTACACAGACCCGGAGCCGGCGTACGACCCGGTCGCGATGGCGGGTATCCCGGTGGGCGTGCAGGTCGTGGGCAAGAAGTGGGAAGACGAGAAGGTGCTGGCGGTGATGAAGGTCGTGGACGAGGCGCTTGGGGCGGGGAGGGGGTTCGGAGCTGGGAGCTGGAACAGAAAGGCGCAGTAATACAAAGCTCGAAGCCGCAAGGGGTGGGTAGACGATCCGGACTCTCCTTCTCCCACCTTCTCCCTGTATTTTTGTCTTCCTTGGGCTCGAAGCGACCTAGAGAGGTTGTCGTTGAGAATAGGTATGGGCCGAACGTAAACTAATTGTGGGTATCATGGGGATGCCATACTAGTTGTACCAAATGCAAATGCTGTCTATTCGCACATAAAATCAAAATCCAAACACAATGCTGTCCACTAGCAGTGACGAGACGACTCGCAGGAACAGATGTAGTGAACTTCAGTGAACGATGACCGAAAGCAATGACAGGGGAAAATCGCTCCAGAGACACGAGAACACGATGCATATTTAACACGACTAGCGAAGGGAGAATAAATCGAAAGCAAAACGCTACTCGAAGGATGTGGGACGATGAGGGTGCTGAAACGGATACCGGATACACATGTGAGAAGACAAAGACAAAGAAAACAACCCGAGAAATGTATCTAGCCAGCTGAGGAGATTACGACAAGAAGAAAAGGGAAGAGTGTTTTTTGTTTTTGTTTTTTTGAAGATAAACCAGACAAGAACATCAGTGATAGATATGGAGGAGATAGTATGACAGCAAAGAAAAGCGAAAGCCAGGCACTCGATTCAGATGTAGCACATCAAGTGGGTCCATCCGCGAGTGCGCCAGTCCACCAACCAAAAGGCACGACACAGCAGAAACGACGATTGAGCGTTTACTCCAAAAGTGACTACATGGGATCAACCTTGGTGTCAATGATAACAAAGGGGAATGTGAAATGCTCACCTGGTTAGGCAAACAGGGTTAATCCTTACCGCATCCCGAGATAGATCACATCATCCGTCAGACATATCTGACCTGGATCGGGTTGCTTTCCATGTCCGCGACGATCCAGAGGAGGAAGATCCAGAAGGTGAGTGCGCAGCAGCGTCTTCTTCTGGAGCGGATTGCCCCTGAGATTCGTGGTGCGTCATCGCACGCCGCGCAACTGGTAATCCCTCCGTGTCCATAACATACTCGAGACCCGGTCGCGGAGGTGGCTGAGGGATGGGGACAGCTCGGTCATACGAAGCTACGTACTGCAGTTGCGGACGGGTGTCCGCCACTGTGGTCGGCAGCATCGTCATCGAAGTCGACATGGTGGCAAAGGAAAAGCTGGAGGGGGCCACCGACATCGACCGAGTCTGGGGATAGGTGCCAGGGAAGGAACTCTGCCCGAAAGAGGATTGACCGAAACGAACAGAGGGCGCAAGGGAAGCGGAACCAATGTCTTGTGTTGCAACCGCCGGAAGTGAACCTTGTTGGTATTGAGGGGACTGTGACGGGTATGGACTCCCTCCAGCTCGTCGAGTCGCAGAACGAGTGCGACCTTCTCCGACCATATGACCTTCGCTTCGTAATTCGGGGTCGATGTAGCTATCTTCGATAGAGGAGGTTGGGATTCCGCCATGTTGCGAAGAATCAAAAGGACTCGCGCGCTCCTCGTCCATCTCAGATGCATCTTCGTCCTCTTCTTCCGAAGCGATTGTCCTACTTTTAGGTCGGCGTTTCCTTGGGCGCTTATAACCCTCCCCTCCGGACACGTCCAATTGCCAGTAGCTTCCTTTGCCAGGTTCTGTAACAGGACGTGGCACATGCTTGAACACCTTGTTTAGTGATAGGTTATGCCTGATCGAGTTCTGTTCATGCACCAAAGACGACGGTTAGTCAGACGGGTACATGTGACTCGAAACAAAATCACACCTTCCAAGCCTTGTCGTGTTTGTGGTCCCGAAACCATTGGAATCTATTTTCAAGTCCGTTGTAAATCTCTTGAAGCGTCAACCGTTGGGTGGGGCTACCATAGATTGCTAGCTTGATCAACATGGGTAGTGGAGTCGATGGTTTTTCCCCAGGAAGAGGGTCAGGCAAGGAGTGCAGATCGACAGGGTCGTGTGGCGAAAGACCGAGCTGCTGGCGCAAGTAAGGACCAGCATCTGGAAAAGCAGAACGTCCACTCTGGGTGAGGGAGGTAGGCGTAACAGAAAACGTAGACACGTTCGGGACTTGATTGATAGGAGAAATGGAGGACGGAGACGAAGAGGATGCATGGGGGGAGGCTGCATGGTAGTTTATTGGAGATGGAACGGAAACACGTGTTGTGGCGCCGTCGAAACCGCCTGGTGGCAGCAGGCCCGGCTCGTTCACCAGGTAGCCCTGAGGAGGAGTGCGATAGTAGGATCCCCCGGTATGCGAAGGTTGTTCACCAAATCGTACGTGTTCGAGGCCAAGGCGTTGGCGTCCATGATAGGCGGGATAGTATGGCGGATAGGTGGTATGACGAAGGAGTTGCTGGGTATGAGAGTACTCGTGGGCAAGTTGCTGACTCGTAGCAGAGGAAGAAGAGGGAGTGCTCCAGTTGCTTTCAGTGCTGTGGTGGGACTCTGAGGGACTGGTACCTCCACCGTATGGGTATTGCTACAAAGGGCGAGACAACGAATTAGTTCAAGCGGTAAAAAATAAAATAAATAAAAAATGAATACAGGATGAATTTCATGATAAACATTGTGGACACTCGGATCGAGTGCCGGGTAGGGCTGAAACTCAGGCTGGGTGGCTCTTGGTGGCACGTACGGGGTGTCATCGAAAGGGTCAGAATTGCCGGAAAGTGGATCGGTGATAGTGCTCTGATGGGCTCCCCCAGGTCCAGGATTAATATTGAATTGAGCCACGCCCGGAATGTCCGCGAGGTGTTGGCCGCTTCCGGCGGCGAAGGGGATGCCGGCGGGATGGGCGGCGATGTCGGCAGGCTTATGTGAGCTTTGCGGTTGAAATGCAAGGGAACGGGAATCCAGGGAGGATGGTCTTCCAGATTTCCGCTGTGAGGGTGAGCCACCGCCAGTCATGATAACTGTGTGGATTCATGGTTTGGAAAATAAAAGGGTGGACCCACAGAACCAAATAGGTGAACAACACAAGTCCGGGCATCAATACGCGACGCGTCCCGAAAATGGTCCCGTGATGGTTTTGTGAAGCGTGATAAGATAAAATAAAAATAAAAATATGGTAAGCATGCGTGTGCACCGGTTATCGCCGAGATAGCCTACCGCAGTTGTGGGGCAGCGACGACAGCAGAGAGGAGGGGAGGAACATGTAAAGTCAGTAGCGGGAGCTGTTGGCACTCGATTTCGGTGTCTTCTGGTGGGCTGCCCCCCTCCTTTTAACTCGTCTGGTAGCCGTGACATGCTGCTTCCTGTCACTCCCAAAAGTTACCCGTAAAGGCTAAAAGTACGAACTTGCTGTACAGGCTGATTGCGTCGATTGTCTCTGAACACGAACCCTCGTGCGAACTGCGTATGTCAGCTCCCTCAAGCTGAGGGCGCTTGGTCCCTCCACCGTGGGTACTCCAGAAACTTGCCTCTCTGGGTAACTTTTGGTGGCGATGTCTTTTGCTTGCCCAATGAAGCAACACAGCCGGATTGCGCTCCAAAAAATTGCTCGTTATGGACGTCGTGTGGCAGGGTTATTACCTTTCTCAGGCCTTCTGGTAAAGCTGACTTGGTTGATTCCACATTGTCGTCGTCGTCTCGCAATTGAATGTTCCTCAACAACCAGGCATAACCTGCCCTGTTTGCAGCCGAACCGCCCACACGGCTCTGCCCCGGACTCGACCTCAACATTGCGGGGTAAGAATGATCTGTGGGTGCCCCGTTCATCATTCTCAAATTTTAACTCTGATGGTGGGTGTTTGTATTGGTGGCCGTCGAGAATCGCTGCCTTACAAAATTAATTTGGCAAGTGTGCTACTTAAAACACGGTGTTTGCCGACCCGCCGGCGCGAACCAAGTACAGTGTTGGCCTGCGTTTTCCGTTGCTCGCTATCGGGTTCTAATCGACTGAGAAATGAGTCAAGATAAACACCGTGCAGAGATCCCTTTACACTCAGAACCCCCTCCGCCAAGTACATTTCTTGTCGCGTGCCAGAACCTCCCAATGATGCAGGTTTCGTGATACTTATAAGGTGCTTTGTGTCTCACTCGCGGCGGAACGTCTGCCACACTGTTTGTCTGAATATACGGAGACCATGAGCTGGCCGTATCAGAGAATCGTGACGACGTCCTTGAATTCGAGCAAACATGGAAATGTAAATTCAATCCCCGACTCCCACGTAAGTGGGGAGGGTTTTCTCGCGTCAATTCGAGCCGCTCCCTGCAAACGGATCTGCGGAAATTCTTACTAAATTTGTAGATAGATCACGGGATCTTTTTCACTGTTGCACCAAAATACACACAAACACAAACAATACAAGTAGCGATGCAGGCCAGCATGCCGACATGGCCTGATGCTGGGGTGGTCCGCCCTGTCCACATGCTCACGAGCGCCGAGAACCACGCAGCAGTGCACTGCATTGCATGACACACGCAGCATAATAAACTAGAGATGTCAAAGTAGGGAGGATTGTGCTGCTAAGCTAGCATAGCCTGTCCAATCAATCTGCCTCAATCTGCCATCTCTCGATACTCGATACACAATGTAAGCCATTTTTGTTCTTTTTGTTTTTTGTGGGCACCGAGTGCTGATGATTGAATGCAGGTTTATAGATAAACTACCATGTCTCATTCCATGTCTCACTACTTCCCTATATTTTGCTTCTCATGAATACACTCACTGCTAACTTTTACACGAACTGACAAGGCTGAAGTCTGTTTGTTGACCATAGATGTTGCCGCTCATGTTGTTTGTCGGTTGGATGAACTCCCTTATTGGTTCTTCTACACAGAGTCTGATTCTCACTGCAGCACTGCTGACTTACTTCGAGGCTCAAATCCTGATCACATATCATTCTTGAAGATTGTTTGCCTCAAGATATTATCCATGAGTCATGAGTTGAAAGACTTGATCCTTTCGAGTCTATCAGGCAGTGCATGGACAAGTTGTAGTTTCTTAGTACTCTGAAAAAATATCTTACATCTTGTCTGTATGCACATTTTCCCTGGAGTCAGGGACTTGGCGCAAGAGCGCCGCTACGATCACTTGGTATTACGTAAACTTGCCCCAAGAAGTACTTAGAAAAAGGTTTACTTCAACCATCTCAAACAGATCACTTCATGTTCTTTCCTCTTTCGCTCTACAATCTCATTCGTGACATCTCCAGGAAACCAATTACCGCTTAACAGAGTAACACGCAGGTCAAGTCTAGTCCATACGTATCACAATCGTCTCTGCCTGAGTCTTCCACTGTTTCTGATCGTACACTACATAAACATCCGGTCTAGACACCTCGAAGCCGGGCTTTCCTGACATCTCGTCCTTGATAAATGACAGGTTGAAAAGTCCTCTGCCATCGCCCAAGCTTCATCGCCACCAGCTCGATACAAGAGGGCTCAGGGAACCACGCTCCGCGCCATTAGCAAGCCAACCAACATTACCGATCCTGTCAAGGCTGCGGCCTGGCTTTCCCCCATCAAGGCCATTTGTCCCAACTATGCTCTTCGTTGGGCTCCGAAGCTCTGATCTGTGTTGAACGATGTTCGAGAAAACTGTTGACGCCACCCGCTTTTCTTTAATCCGTTTGACCGCCATGCTCCCCCACCGGCATCCTTTCCATCTCCTCCGCGATCAGCTCGGTGACCTACATTGACTCAAACAAAACGTTTCTCGTGAAGTCACTAGGTTTGAGGGATCGTCTATCGCACGGGTAAAACAAAAGTTCGTGGTTACTTGTGGGTCCACGTGTCGATGTTTGTCTTCTGCAATTATGAACATGGGATATTGAAGGTAAATTCAAGGGAGAGGAGTTGAAGTTCTGGGGGTTTTCACCTTAAATCCCACATGGTTTATCTACTGATCTAACTGTTCCGATTCTATTTGTTTGAAGACATCTCAATGGGTGACTTGCAGGATGCTGTCGAAACACGCGCATGCATGCAGTAGGAGTATCTGGACACAAACATGCCATGGTGGAAGACGGTGTAGAGAGGCCCTGATGATTGGGTGAATGACCGGGAGTGATCCGAACTAATGTATCTCATCATTTCTCACTAAATTTCGGACATTGTCGTATCGCACCGGCTATTGTGGGAGCCGATGCGGTGGACAGTGAGGTCTTTCTTTGGAGCGGAGGAGCCCGTGTTACTTAAGTCATCGAAGCGGAAAAGGTGCAGATTGCATTCATCGCGCCGTGCACGTTACGAGTCTGATGACTTAGGAATATTGTATGCCACTGAGATCTTATTTCCCTGACAGTACGGTCTCTTATTGGCATCCTCCGTCCTCCGTGCGACACGTTCACCGGGCACTTGGGTGTCCCCGCCTACCAAACGCCGCAGGTGTCGCTCCCGATGTATTTGATGATGGTCGGTTGCCGTTGGTGCTACTGGGCGGAGGGGAGCGGGTGGTGACGTAGAACTTGATTCTGATCTGGTGTCATCAGGTGCGTACGTCATAGTGCCACTGGTGAAGGAAATAGGTCATCGGTCATTGGCAAGGGGAGTTTCGGACTATGTGTTTTGGTGCTCATTCGTCGTAGGTATTCTTAAGCATTCATAAACCTGCGTATCGTAGCCGAAAGAGTCCTACTTTACAAGAGTTCGTCCAACAGTGACGTTGTAAGCTAGCTTTGTATGCAGATGTGCATGATCTGGGTACAAATTGTCTGGGTTCAAGCTATGCACAGGTGAGTTCACTTCAATCGACAAAGATCTCATGTACAGTATAGTAGTACATATTGAGTATTACACGACATGTTGAATCACGCGACCTCGACAGCGATGGGAAGCCCCATCGCAATCCTGCTGATCGGTTCCTTCACGTCCGCTTCTGTCCCAAGTCCAACCAATCTCGTCCCTGCATTGAGTTTCTTGAAGTCGGGTGGGTTCTCTCCAGCGAGGAACGTGTGGACCTGCTTGGCGACGTATGTCGCGTTTTGGGGCGTCTTCGGGACGGCACCAATGTACATCACTGCCCGGAGGTCCCGTTGAGCGTCTTACAAGGGGGAAAGGGTGTTCGTATATGAGCTAATCAAAATCTCACCTGCCGAGTCAGTAGTACCAGTGTGTTCTATTTCGACGGAATGCACCACGTCCTGGAGAGAGATACGGTAGGTACACATTCAGCAACGTTGAGATGTCAAGTGCTCACGCAGTGCCAAAAGACCATGTCGCCAGGATTGACTTTCGGGACGGAGATCATCGTCTCTTCTAGGCGAAGATGTGGGTGGAGTTGAGGCGTCGGCCGAGGACCCATGTACCCGCCATTTGCTGCAGGTTGGATTCCAGGGAAGTCCGGAGTGGAGATGTCTAGACCAAGAAGTTCAGATCGCTCGAAACAACAACAGGGGAAAAAAGCTCACCCAACTTCCAGTTCTTCGCATCGAGGATGTCGGCAGAGTCCAGAGGCACTGTTGGGCGGAAGAACGGACGCAGAATAGTGTACGCGTTTGACAGCTGAACGTCGGGGAAAACGCGCAGGGTTCCTTCAGTTGGCCCCGTCTCGCTAAGAAACAGGGTGAACGATGTGCGACGAAGACGATGATCGAGACTTGTCAACAAACCTCATCGCCAGCCATCCCTGGAATGTCCTGAAAACGGTCGATTGACCCGGTCGTCCGTACAATGAGGTACGTGCGTCCAAACGGTTCTCGAGCTCATAAGGATCATGCTGGCGCCAGTTGCCAGTTAGAATATCCTCGAAGCAGCGACGGAACGCTTTATCTTCCCATCGCTCGATCGCACCGCCGTCTACGTGAGGTGGAAAATCGCCCCAATGACCACCGGGGTGGCGAATACGAAAACGGTCGGCATATACCAAAGGGACAGAGAGGTCGACGCCTTCGAGCGTCTTTCCGGACCGCACGTGGTACAAGTTGTTGAGCCAGGCAGAGGCTTTCAAGACGTTGGGATGAGCACGAGCTTGCACCTGTGGTCGTGTCCAGCTGAGGCATCGTTCAGCAATATGCAAAGTAATCTATGACCAAACGGCTCACTAGAGGTGGAAGAACTGCTTGTTGTCCTCGGGGGTACCTGGTCGATGCAAGGTTTAAAAAAAGTGTCAAAGAACACGTTTATACTAGGTAGATAGGATACAACCTTCAACATCAGGATTAGCCTTGACGAATTCATCAAGACGGGTCTTCCATTCAGATGCTGTTTTGGTGTCGACGACATCGCGAATGACGACAGAACCCTTGCGTCTGATGACGTCGATCTCTTCGGTGGTCAACTTTTCCAAGTCTGCAAAGTTAACTTGAGGGACGAACTGTCCATGAACACGGTATTAGCCACGAAGTTAGTTATCGGTGATCTCTGAAAAGTGCACTCACATCTGGTCCAGCCTTCGCAATTTCGTTAGTTCGTTTAGCCAGCTCTACGAGGATGTCGTTCCACGCGGCCGTGAGGCGTTCCTCTGACGTTGCGGAGAGAATCTCGCGTTTGAGATCGCGAAAATGGGGAGGGCATTCGTTCGAGGAGTGCGACATGATGGATCTGGGATGGTCAAAAGCTCCTGCTGACCTGCTCTTATATCTGGCGTGGTTTCCGGTCAGACGGGCTCGGAAGCCTCTGGGTTTGGATCACGGGGCCATCCACGTAGTCTGCTGACCAGATCACCTATGAGGTTTGTGATCTTTAGCCAATCAAATGATAAGCCACAGTATCATTACCCCGAGTATTCGCCGGTCCGTGCTTAATATTACGCCGAACATTCGCCGTTGGCGCTACCACCGCATATCAGCCGAACCTGATTGCCGCGAAATACAAGCAAACGCACCGCCATCTCGTTTGCAGTGTGAACAAACGCATGGGTGCTGCCCTCAACATCATTTTTCTTGTGCTTCCTCAGGACGTTGGCACCCAACGAAGGTTAGCTTACAGATTGCCAAAGAAATAACGAAAAATTCTGGTTATAGATTCTATGGACTTTCATGAGGGCAATTGGGATCAAGAACTCACGAAGGCAAGTTGCTTAATAAGATCGGAATCAGCTATTTACCCCCGCGAAGAGGTGCAGCGTTACGTTATCGGGTTGCGGTGTTACGCACGATAGAATGTGATTGATCCAAAGCAACACAAAACAAATTAGCAGGTACGATAAAATCCGAATGCGTAAGTGATTGGCGAGGCGAAAAGAGACAATGAAGAAACGTGAAACACCACTCCAACATGTATTATTGTTCTGTGGCTTCCTCGTATTCCTCCTCTTCCTCGACAATTGCTTCTTGATACTGTGATAGTTTTAAGTTAAGACAGAACCGCGTGGTTTGGAATGGAAATTTACCTGCTGATATTCAGCACTGCATCATGATAAGATTAGCATTTAATGGCAAAAAATATGCAGGCAGCCACTTGCATCAAATCCTGGGTGTTACTCTCCGCTTCGGAGAATTCCATGATATCCATTCCCTCTCCGGTATACCAGTGAAGGAATGCCCGACGTTTGAACATCGCGGCGAACTTGTGAGGAGAGTCAATTGTATAGCAATTAAGCAGTAGGAGGAACACTGACTTGCGTAAGGTTACGCTTAAACAGCTCTTGCATGCAGGTCGAGTTCGCGAGTGCCACACCAGCCTATGACACTTAAGAAACATCATACACATCATCCGAGGCAAACAAACCTGTGGCTGTCCAACCGGAGGAACCGAGCACAACGATACAGACACATTGTCCGGAATCCACCTAAATCACGTTGATGAGGTTGTGCAACCTGCAGGACACACTGATACCCACTCGACAAATAAGTTGGAATTCTTGCGTTGCAGTTGTGCAACAGAAGTCTACCACAAATTTCAGTAAACGACACTTGTAACACAAACTCCTACCTCTGCCTGAAGGTGAATATTAGTCAGGTTTCTACAAACAAGAAGATGTCCACTTACCTCATTAGAAGACACTTTTCCTCGGAAGATACATGCAGCAGTAAGATATCGTCTACAAAGAGGTCATTGCGCTCTACAATAAAGAAATCATTGGGATCGTACCCAAAACGAGGATCACACGCGACCAAGAGGTTTCGGCGATCAAAGAGCCTGGAAATTTTGAGAGAATGGGTGCGTTGTGTATCGCAGAAACTTACGATGAGGTCAGTTCGGGGACGGAGAGTTTCTGGAATGCTTTAGCCGTCGGATCATAGAATGGCGCAAAGCTCGGCATAAGGAAATGAAGCTGTGGAACAAGGTCAAAATCAAAAGGACAATCTTATTTTCGTCACCTACTCGGGGGAAAGGGATCAAGTTCATGCCGAGTTTCCGCAAGTCACTAGCAACGGCATTCACTTTCATGGAATCAGATACGAAAAAAGATCTACCCGTTCAACTGTCCAGGGAACCTCAGACTCGTGCTAACTCCGCACATGACTTTTGAGATGAGCTGCATGTATAATTAGAACACGGACGATCGCAGAAGTCAACAACCTACTTGATTGAGGTCATCAAAGCTTGGAGTCTTGATGTGGAGTGTTCGAACGGCGATATCATACCTGCTCGCTCTCGATAACCTGAAAAGCGTCATCGGCTGAAGGTACTCACAACGCCTCGTTGTCAATGCAGATGGTCAGATCACAATTGTCGACAAGTTGATGGATTGAGAGTAGTGCATTATACGGCTATTTGCTGGTCAGCCATTCGATAGATCAAAGAAGAAAAGTAACTTACTTCTACGACCGTTTCTGACACCTGAAAGATGTTAGATAGGATTGTACCACAGATTGAGTAGACTGACACTTGGTGAGGGCAAAATCGAAAAGGTTTGAAGCATTCGGTCAGGGTATTCCTGCAAACCATCAGCTCAAGCTATGGCGAAGATGTGGACTGTGATTACCTCACGCAGCTTGGACAAGAGCAGAGAACCAAGACCAGCGCCCGTGCCTCCACCGAGGGAATGAATGATTTGAAAGCCTTGGAGGGCATCACATGCCTCCGACTGTCTCCTGATGATGTCAAGAACAGGATCAATAAGTTCGGCACCTGAATTTTAAATTCCTTTATTTGATGCCTTCGATCGAGAATTAATGATGCCACACACCTTCGGTGTAGACTGCCTCCCGAGAAAAATAAGCATGGACAGTAATTTAGTATCGGAACAGTCTCGTAACTCACATCCCTTTGCCCAGTTATTGCCAGCCCCGGATTCGCCAGTGAAGAACGTATCGGGACGGAAAAGGTTTCCGAGTGGCCCTGATCTCACCTGTAGCCACATGAGCCTGGTCTAATAAGGACTGAATGACAAATACTGACGCGGTTGCACACTCCGGCCTCGAGATCGATCTGAACACTCCTGGGGACGTACTTGGTGGGGCCGTTGGATTCGATAGGCGTGAAATACACTCCGGCCTGAACAACAAGAATGAGTACATATTTCCAGATCTTGACAAGGTACTGACACGCGCTATCTGTAGGGGATCTGTGCCCACATACATCTAAGATTACGAGGGTTCCGCGTGGGAACGCGACAAAGTCATTATCCAAGGGAATAAAACACGGTAGCAGGAACATACCCCTGAGTCATCGAGCCCATGTTCGGCAAGAAGCATCTTCCAGAACCTCTCTCCGACTTGATTTCCGGCCTGCAATTTTACGGTCAGGTATTAGGGTTTCCCGACCAGAGCTCCGAATTCCGTTACCTGTCCAGCCTGGCCATTGGGAAAAGAAAGAGTAAGTTACCAAAGAGTGACGTAGGGAGGGATGATAATTGCCTGGATGTTGATAATTTCTCTGGACATGTCAACTTGAGAGAATGGAGGGGAAGAATCGAATGTTGGGTCAACCCTGACTTGAATCCCCGCGGAGCCAATGCCATCATATCTGCTTCCGTCAAATCACTGGTTTCTCACGCCCTTAAACGTCACGTGACCGTGTCTCCATCATCGCGCCGCGTTCTCCGGCCCGCTTCGTCCACCGTAATGCGTTTCAGAGCGACGGTAGAAAACATTCCAATATTCTTTCGTGAGTTCTAAACATCTTATAATCTTGTTTCGCATTCGTTATAGTCGTGTCAGGAATCATACAGGCCATAGAGAAGCTCCAAAAGAAATGCATCATCAAGTTTACAGAGGACGAGATGCACACCATCTGCAACGATGACGCCAACGAAGGCGGCATCCAGGTCTGGTCGTGAGTTCCTCTTCCAGTCGAAGCAGTCTCTTGCTTGACCCACAGTACCAGCGTAGTCAAGGTCGAATCACTGTTCACCAACTACCGAATACAGTCCAACGCGGACAACAAAATCACAGTCTCGCTTTCGACGGAGGCCCTCCTTTCCGCCCTCCGCTCATCGTCGTCCTCGGCGTCTTCCTCGTCAGTCGCTGCTGCAATCCTTCCCACGTACGACGCCGACGAGCTCGTCATGAAGCTAGCCAAGAAGAATGACCAAGCCGTGCTCAGCTTCGAAATGTTCGGCGTATCGCGCTCAGGCCGCAAGGTACGCGTGGCGCACGACGTCCGGATCGACGTCATGCGTCCCTCCGAAGTCGAGAAGCTCCGAGAGCCTCTGTGTCCTGAACCAGATGTGTGTTTCCCCCTCGACTCGGTAGTTTGAGGCCAATGAATTGAAAGAATCGAACCTCCGACTAGGTCACCATCCTATTGCCTCAGTTGCAAAAGATGCGCACTATCGTCGAGCGACTGCGCCCTCTCTCGGATATATTGACCCTTCGGGCCAACAACAGCGGCAGACTTCAGATCGCAATCAGCACTGACACCGTCAAACTTGAAACACAATGGGTGGGGTGCACAAACCCGTCCATGAGTACGTCCTCACTCTATTACACAAACATTATGCTCTGATCCTTGTCTTTCAGGACAAGCTCCCGATGAAAACGTTCCAGAGCCTGAAGTTGCGGACAATCCTGATCCAGAACAGTTATTCTCTGTGCACCTGTCTATTCGCAGCTTCATCAAGTTTCTTAGCAGTCACGTCGTCTCGACCACGACTATTGCATGTACGTGGCATTTGGGTTCCACTGCTTGTGAGTCTCCACTCATGGATGATCCAGGCATATGTCAGAATCACTGCGCAATCCTCTATGTGTACATCGGTGATGTAGCCGATGCGGGAGGTGTTTTGACGTTCTATATTCCAATTGTCATCGATGATTGAGCTAAGCAAGGTACCTTCGGGCACCGAGCTTCCTTCTTGCAAGTCACTGAAGCGCTTGCACACCAGGACCGCTCCATCTAGTTCTGGCACACCAACGCTCCAGTACTAATGTTGATTTTTGTTGTTAACCTGGATTAGGACCTCCAACACAAAACCATAGAATTGTCGGCAAGACGACAGAATACAGTACAGATTGATACATCTAATCCGTATCATAACGAATCGTTTTTGGCAAAAACAAATTTCGAACTTGGACAAAATAAAGTCTTACGCAGTGGCGTTGATCATGAACCCAGTCTGCTTTCGATACTTTTTTCCTTATTTGTTTTACTTTTCGAGCCGAGTCATCTCAAACCCAAGCTTCCGAGCAGACCTTGTCAGGCCGCCTGCTGTTCCTGCCACGACAATCGATCTTGCCACAATCCTGGCACGCGTTGAGGCAGAACGTGCGCCCGCCCTTGCCCTTGCAGTCCTGCGATCCGCACTTGCAGCAATGTCGTGTGCGCTTTTGCGAGGGCTCCAGAATGGCGACCTCGGATGTATTCTCCCCGTACCCGAACGGTCTCTTCATCCCGGCTTGTTCTGCTCCGGGGTGCACGTGTGACGGCACGTTTTGGCCCTGGGTGGGCTGGGGAAAGTAAGCATAGCCTGGGTACGGATAGCTCACGTACGGCCCAGGTTGGGCAAATGCATAAGACGGCTGAGCAGGAGTCGCTGACGGGGCGGGAACGTCGTTGTTGACGCCGGGCATCGTAGAGGGTTGCGCCTGCGCATGGACCTGGGGTTGTGGCTGTGGCTGTGGCTGAGACGTCGATGCCGCACCAGCCTGACCTGAACCCGCTTCGGCCGCGGCGCTATTAGCCTTCCATGCGTTATCGTACTCATCAGACGTACTCTGATTACGCCAAGCAAGTGAGATATATCGTGGCAAAGGCGAAGGTAAAGGAAATACGCACATGGGGTGCAGGCAGCGTCGCAGAATCAGGCTGAGTGACCGAAGAGATACATTGGGCATCTTCGCTAGGGCCGTCTTCCTCTTCCTCCTCTTCTTGCTTTTCCCTATCATCCTTGAGAGGGTTCTGTATAGCGTTGATAACATTGAGGATGGCATCCTTGGTCATCCCGGATTTCAAACATCCTTTCACCATGTTCCAAAGAGACTTTGAGACGCCCATCGCGTGCCAGTTCCAGACGCCTGTTCCACTGCCCATGTCAGAGTCACCTTGGAGTAGCCTAGCAGGAAACTCTTCTTTGAGCCTCGTCGGAAGGGCTTGCATGATGGAGGCATCAGTACTCGCGAACCTACGGCCTTCAGACGTCGTATTCGCAATGCAGTTTGGGCTTTTGCAGACATATTCACAACCAATGATAAAGAAGGGCTTTTCAAGATCGTAGACCTTGATCGGCCCGCATTTGATGCGTCCACGATTTGCGAGCAAGGAGGAACAGGTCGAGCACGGGATGCCATTGAACACGAGCGGGAGCGGGTCCCAATAAAAGAACTTGTGCTCGGAGAGGGTGCGAGAGTTGGGGCCTGAAGCGATAAGGGACAGATACGCCGGGGAGGACGGAAGCCAAAAGGTTTTGAGAATGGAATACAACGAGGGTATAGAATGAGTGTCTTTCGCTTGGTTGGTTGATGGGGCTAACGAAGTGAGATGAGACTTGAAGGCGTCTTCAACGGTCGGTCCTGCACCCGGAGACGGGTTTGGGGCAGCCAAAGCCGCGAGCAACGACTGCAGGAATGCGTCTGGCTTGCTCCGCAACAGCTCACCCCATCCGTCCCTATTGAGATGGGGATCAAGGTGATATTGTTGATGAGGTCCACCGGCACCGTTGGCGATGGGTAGCGGCGCCGAGACAGCCTGGGTGTTCAAAGAAGAGAACCCATTCTGCCAATTGGAAACTCCGGGTTGTTGAGGGTAATATGCCTGTGGACAAACGCTGAGAAAGGAAGAAAGTCCGACGACAACGCCGCTGCTCACTCCAGGAAATGGTACTCCAGGAGGCGCCTGTCCAGATTCTGCGCGAGCCTTTCCAGAAGATTTACGTGACTGCGTTGATCGACGTGTACCGACAGAGCCAGCTGGAAGGCCATCTTTCCTTGGACGACCGACAGGCCGCTTTATCTTCTCTCCAACAACTGGGGTGTGTTGTTCTGAAGGTTGTTTCTTTCCACTGCCTTTCGGCCTTCCTGGTCTGCGTTTCGCGGGAGTCGCGTTGGGATCAATGGCTGGAGAAGGTGGTTAGGGCGACTTAGTCTAGCGAGTAGCGGCACAAAGACCTACGTTGAACGATAGAAGGACCTGGTTCGGCTGACACGCTTGGGAGAGCACCTTCCATTGCTAATCGTTCGAGATCCTTTGTTCATGTCAGCGTACGATTCGTCGATATTCGAAACGTGAATGGGGAACGAAATATCACTAACAAAAACTCGAATATACGAAATACGAGCATTGAGAAAAAACTTATCCAAGCTAAATCAACCTATCCGAACAAGC